>CAUYPK010120417.1:0-12653 GCA_963574355.1 Loris lydekkerianus
CCCCGGTAGTAGTAAATCTTTCCCCTAAGCAATTAGCCTAACTCAAACATTGTTTAGGTCCCTAAGCCCCCATTCCACCCCCCTTTTCTTTTCTGTATCCTTAAAACTGCTCTTCGCTCTGCAGACAGGGCTTCTCGGCCCTCCTCCCGCCATGCCAGGAATGAGAAGCCCAGACTAGTCTGTGAATAAATGGCTCTTCTGCTTTTGCATTGGACTCGGCTCCTTGGTGGTCTTTGTGGGTGATTTCAAGATCTGGGCACAACACCACCTCCTTAGGGCAGCTGGAAGGAAGGAATTGACCCTCAAACAGGACATGATGTGTCTTGCAATCAATGTCACTTTTGCCCTCTTTCCGTCTTCCGACCCTCTAAGCCATTCCGTCTGACACATACGTGTGTTCCCCACTGGGCTGAAGCCAAGGCCTCACACGGTGTGGGTGCTCAGGTGTTCCGAGCTGAGTAAATACACAACCCATGCAACGCTGCACCCATCATGTGTATTAGAAGAGAGGAAGAAGACTGTTCCTATGGGAATAAAACCCTAGACTTTTCACCCGACCTCCCAGAATGAAGACTATATTCCTCAGCCTCCCCTGCACATGGCTATGGTTAGACATCCAAATGTCGGTCAACAAAACATGAGCAGAAATGATGTGTGCAGCTTCAAACTGTGTTCTTACAAAGGAATGTCCTGTGTTCCCCTTCCCAGTGGCTACTGTGCAGATAACTAAAGCTGCGGCAGCCGTCATGAGCCACAGAATGGGAGCACACCGGAGAAGCCAGCACAGGTAACCCCTAGGCTGAATGCTCCCTGGCTGGGCTCATTACGGCCTGGTGAAGCAAACCCCTAACTTGCAGAACCTCAATGGTGGCATATGTGAAATGAGAAGGAAATTCTGAGAGAGACCATATGCAACGGAATCGCATTTTATCCAATAATTCTATTTTACAGTAGGGGAAAATCCCTTAAAAACTAAAGGACTTGAATTTTTAGAAATACTGCATTCTAAATTAACTCCTCCTTAATTAACTTGTTGTGTTTTTATTTGTCTTTATAGTTGAGTCCTTATAAATTGCGGCATGGGTCTGGCAGGACTCCATGTCAAAGGCCCAGAGGCAGTCACATTGCTAAAGTGCGTCTTTATTATGTGTGCTCATTATTCCGTGATGGTTAAAATGTCCTTGGAATTGCAGGCACACAGAAAGACGGTCTGGGGAGGTGTAGGAGTTGTGTATTCTTTGGGTGCAGAGGAGAAGGAGGGCTTTCCTGTAGAACCAAGTGGTGGTCTGATGGACAGTGTGGACATGAACATGAACACAGGAGGGGCAAGGGGGGGATCCTGGCCTAGGTGGAGCGGAGGGTCTTTGGGGAAATGGGGAGGGGGGTTGGAGGACAACCTGCGACTGTATGGAAATAGCCTGGACACTGGTCTCCCTGTAGCTCAGCGCAGCCCCTGCCAACCACCCTGCCTCCAGCCCTGGCCACCCTCTGGGATCCCAGGGACCCTTCATGAGAGTTTGGCCTTCTGCTCAGTGCACCTAGGGCCATTACCCAAGGTCATGTTCAGACTTTTCACAGAAATATTTGAGCCCAGGAACTGAACAATTAGAACAGGTAACCAGCAGGAGTACCAGATGTTCATGTAGCAGAGTCTTGAAGGAGGTCAGAGTAGAAGTGTCTATGTGTGACTTCAAAAGCATTATGGAATGTCTACATAGGGAAAAACAGAAGAAATCAAAGTGCTGTTCCCTATCCCCTCACTAAGTACAGCTATGAGTCGTGGATATTATATGAAAAATATAGGGCGGCACCTGTGGCTCAAAGGAGTAGTGTTCAAACTCAGCCCCAGCCAAAAACCGCAAAATATATGTGTGTATATATATATATAATGGGATTTTTCTGTGGGTTTTCCTTTTGCTTCATATGTCTCACATGTCTCACACTGGGTAATAAAGAGCAGCCCGAACACCAATGGTGTCAGGCTGGGCGCCATAGTTCAGTGGTTAGGGCGCACTGGTCATGTGCTCTGAGGCTGGTGGGTTCAAATCCAACCCCAGCCCACTAAGCAAAAAAAACAAAAAAAATAGATGGGCACTGTGGCAGGCACCTGTAGTCCCAGCCACTAGAGAGGCTAATAGAATAGCTTGAGCCCATGAGTTTGAGGTTGCTGTGAGCTATGATGTGACAGCACTCTACAGAGGGGGAAAAAGTGAGACTGTGTCTCAATTAAAAAAAAGAAAAAAAATGGAGTCATAAGAAAAAATGCCCCAGAAAAACCTGCTGCCTCTAGCCAAAGAAGCAGGAAAAGGGCATTCCAGAAAACTTCAGATAATAACTGGACTACACCAGCCCTGTCCCCCACTGGCCAGGAAGGCTTCGACCCTCATCCTGCTGTGGTGAGGTGACAAGCCCCTCACAGGTCAACTGGGAGCAGGGACCTATACCTTAGGCCAGTGGTGACAAGGCCCCATTCCCTGTGCTGTCAGGGGAGGCCACCAGGCCAGCAGTGGTGCTCCCCCACCCACTGAAACTGAGGGACAAGCAGAGGTCCACTGGGGAGCTGGAGCCTCCCACCCCTGACCAGCAGTAATGTGAAACCTTTAAGTGGGAATCTGAACTTCCACCTCCACCTAGAAATAATGAGTCAGCTCCCCATCAGAGCAGCACCAGACAGCAGGTAAGACCGAGGTTTAAATAACCTCCAATGCCCAGGTTCCAATTTCAAATCACTCTTCCTACCAAGATCTAGGAAAATGTCAAGCTGAATAAGAAAATGCAACTAAGAGAAACGAACTCGAGATGACGCACATGTTAGGATCATCTGGAAAGAATGAGTTTTAAAGTTTTAAAGAAGTCGTCATGAGAATGCTGCCAAACACAACTGAATCAAAGGAAAAAAATAGAAAGTCTCAGCAGAGATATAGGAGGTATAAAGAAGAACCCAATGTGGGCAGCGCCTGTGGCTCAAAGGGGTAGGGTGCCGGCCCCACATGCCGGAGGTGGTGGGTTCAAACCCAGCCCCAGCCAAAAACTGCAAAAAAAAAAGAAAAAAAAAGAAGAAGAAGAATCCAAAAAATGCAATAACCAAAATTTAAAACTCAATGGATGGGCTCAGCATTAGAGTGGAAGGGACAGAGGGAAAGATTGGTGCACTTAAAGATAAAATAATAGAAATGACCCAATTTGGATAACAAAGGAAAAATAGACGTAGATTTAAAGGAACAGAGCCTCCCGTACCTAAGAGACTACAACAAAAGATCTAGCACTTGTGTCATCAGAGACCTGGAGAGAAAGATGAGGGTAGCGCTAAAAAATTCTTGGGAGAAATAATGGCTAAAAATTTCTCAAATAATGGCTAAATATTTCTCAAAAGACATAAGCCTACAAATTTAAGAAGCTGAGCAAATCCCCAATGGCATAAACCAAAACAAATCTATACCAAGAAACATCATATTAAAACTTCAGAAAACCAAAAACAAAGAAAAACTCTCAAAGGTAGCAAGAAAGAAATAACATCTTACCTTTAAGGGAAAACAAGTTTAATGACAGCAGATTTCTCATCGAAACCATGGAGACCAAAAGGAAGTGGCATGGCATTTTTCAAGAGCTGAAAGAAAAGTGCTCTCAACCTAGAATCTTATATCCAGTGAAAATGTCCTTCAGAAATGAAGAGGAAAGCAAGACATTCTCAGAACAAAGAAAACAGAGAATTTCTCACCAGTAGACCTATCCTAATGTAATGATTAAAACAAGTTCTCCAAGCAGCAACAAAATGGTAAGGAAGGAAACCTGGAAGAATACGGTGAGCCAAGTATGGACAGGTACAAAAGACTTCATTTCTCAGGTTTTCTAAATTGTGCTCAATAATTGATGCAGAAATTATTACATGGACATGATTCTCAGTGTATGCAGAAGAAATATTTAAGACAATTGTGTTATAAATGGGGAGAGTATAAGATATGAAGGGGCTTAGGTTTTTATATCTCACCCCACCCGATAAAATGTTGACATTGGCTAACTGTGGAAAGTTATGTTTTGTATGTGTATAATATCTAGAATAACCACTGAAAATAATTCTACAAAGAGGTACACTGAAAAACACTGTATAAAAATCAAAATGGAACTTTTTAAGAGGTTCAAGTAACCCATAGAAAAACAAGAAAACAGAGACAAACAGAGGGAACAAAGAGTAATTGGCATCTTTAAACCCTAATATAACAATAATTACATTGTGTTGATATAGATTGAATACCTGTGTCCCCCAAAATTCATATGTTGAGACTTTAACCCACAAAGTGTTGGTATTAGGAAGTGCATCCTTTGGGAGGTGATTGGACATGAGGTCAGAGCCCTGGTGAGTAAGATTAGTGCTCTGGTAACAGAGACCCCAGAGAGCTCTCTCACCCCATCCTCCATGTGAGGACCCGGCTGGAAGGTGCCAGCTGTGAACCAGTAACCCTACCACCTCCACCAGCCGTCAGATCTTCCAGCATTTTGATCTTAAACATCCACACTCCACACTATTAGAAATGAATGTTGGTCATTCAAGCCTCCAGTCTATAATGTTCTGAATACAGCCTGAGTGGACTGGGACAAATGTAAACAGCCTAATACACCAATGGAAAACAGAAACAGGCAAGTAGGCAAAATAAATCACCCAACGACGCTGTCTGTAAGAAATTCACTTCCAAGCTACTGCTATAGGAAGGTTGAAAATAAGAGGCTGGAAAATGGTAGTGACAACACCAAATGCTGGCACGGGGGGGGGGGGACAACAAGAACTCTCGTGTATTGCTGGGGGTGCAAAACAGTGCAGCTGAACTAGAGCAGAGTTCGGGAGTTTCTCTAAAAACTACGCCTACCATAGAACCCAGCAATCTCCTGGGCATTTTTCCCAGCAGTTTCCTAACATAGGCACAGCAATATCCTACCCCTCTGAAAGCTAGCAGAAACCTAAAATCCTAACAGTGGACTATCCAGCTCTTCCAAAGATTTTATAAGCTCCTAAACCCCTGAATTAAATGTTTTCCTTCTGAAGGGGAAACCATGATCTACTGACCCTGATATTATATGTGTGCACGTGTGCACACACCTGCATCTGGGAAAGTCCTGAGACTGCCTGTGCACACACCTTTACTTGGGTGGGTCCTGAGACTGCATGTGTACACATGCCTGCACCTGGGCAGGTCCTGAGGCTGCATGTGTGCACATGCCTGCACCCTGGCAAATCCTGAGGTTGCATGTGTACACACGCCTGTGCCTGGGCGGGTCCTGACACAGATGTGTGCACATGCCTGCACCCTGGCAAATCCTGAGGTTGCATGTGTGCACACGCCTGTGCCTGGGCGGGTCCTGACACTGCATGTGTGCACATGCCTGCTCCTGAGTGGGTCCTGAGGCTGCATGTGTGCACACGCCTTCACCTGGGCAGGTCCTGAGGCTGCATGTGTGCACACGCCTGCACCTGGGTGGGTCCTGAGGCTGCATGTGTGTACACGCCTGCACCTGGGCAGGAGGCACTGGAAAGCACAAATCCAGTCACGTTACTCTTCTTGCCTAGAACCATGAATGGCCTGTTTGCTCTCAGTTCTCTGGTCAGGAGCTCCGGGGTATCCCTCCCTGTGCAATCTTATCTCCTGTGCCCACTCCTTGGCAGCTGCACCCCTGGCTCTCCCACCTCCTTACCTTCCCAGTTCTTCTCCTGAGAATGCCATTCCCCACACCCTTCACATGTCCGTCCCCAGTGAGATGTCTCGGAAGCAGGCCCCAAGACCAGGACGTAAGTGCATGGGGTAGGTTAATGAAGAACCATCAGGAGAACACAGCGAGGGCGTGGGGACCAAGAGGCAGGGAAAGTGATGAAGCCGGTGCAGGTTCAGGCTCAGGCACAGCCTGGCCCTGCAGGAGTCCTGCAGGGTCCACTACACCAGCAGTAAGGTGCTGGGCCTTCCTGATCCTGCACCCTCCCAGTACTGGTAGCACAGTGGGGCCCTTACAGCTCTCAGCACCTATTGGCAGACCAACCCCAGTAGCTGCTTGAGAGAAGTCTTCCAAAGAGTGATGGAAGCACTTGGGAGCCGAGAAGGGCACTTGGAGATGGTCAAAGGGTCTATGGAGATCCGGGCTACATGTGGGACTCTGTCCCTGAGATCCAGAGTGAGTGGGACTCCTCTGCAAGCCCTCTCAACTGGCTCACTGCAGCTGCTCACAGCACAGGAGTTCTCTGCACCCTGCCCAGGCTCACAGCACTGCGTGGTGTTAAACCTCTGTCGGCCCAGGTGGTGCTGGGCCTGCACAGGATGGCAGGTGCTACTCCCACCCTGAGACTCACAAAGTGGAGGTTCACTTAGAATGCCCAGATCACCCACCTTTGGAGAGAAAAGTTCACTTTTATCCTGATTAACTGACTTGAATTCACATCGTCCAAAGACACTCATGAATATTGTACTTCAGGCATCACAGACCTTAGACAAGTACCCCCAGGTTTCTCCACCAGGCAGAAACAGACGGCTCCTGTGTGTGTCAGAGAAAGAAAGTCAAACACATCCTTGAATCTTTTCTACCCATGCTAGAGCCATGGTCCTCACCAGCAAATGCTACGGACTAGGCTCCCTCTGTTCTTTTTTTTCTTGTCTTTTCTTTTCTTTTCTTTTTTTTTTTTTTTTTAAGACAGAGTCTTGCTGTCACCTGGCTAGAGGGTGACAGAGGCCTTAGCCTTGCTCAGCAACCCCAACTCCTGAGTTCAAGCCATCCTCTTGCCTCAGTCTCTAGTAGCTGGGACTGCCCACCCCAATGCCCAGCTAGTATTTCTATTTTTAGCAGGGACAGGGAGCTCACGCTTGCTCAGACTGCAGACTGGTCTTGAACTCCTGAGCTCAGGCAATCCACCCTCCTTGGCCTCCCAGAGTGCTGGGATTACAGGCATGAGCCACAGTGCTTGGCCCCTTCCATTCTTTCCAGAAACATTCCAGGGCCCCTTCCATGTGCCAGGTGCTGGAGATACAGCAGCAAACAGGACAGACTACCCTTCTGTCACCGTCGGTGCAACACTTAACCAGTCTCTCTGCCTCAGTGTCCCCAAGTCTAAAATGGAGATAATAATAGCCCCTATATCCTATGGTTGCTTCAAGGGCAAAAGGAATTAAAATACATCAAAGGCTTAGAACAGTGCTCAGCACAAGATAAATGCGAAATAAATCGGGCAGTTATTAGAGCATGTGCCTTACTATTGGATCACGGCGGAGTGAGGATAAACAAGTCGGTAAGTAGACAGGATAGCATCCAGGGGACACCAGCTGAGCAACAGGGAGGTGGGACACAGAGTGGGCGGAGAGGGCAACGGCCTCACCCTGGCCAGGGCAGGGGTCCCTCAAGCAGTGGCATATGAGTGACCAGAGAATGATGGAGCAAATACCGTGATCACCTGGAAGAAGGGCGTGTGGGCAAAGGGGAGGGCTGTGCAAAGGCCCTGAGGGAGAGTGAGTCCAGCCGTTGGCCAGCGTGGCTCAGCGCAGGTAGGGCGGGCGGGGAGAGGGGAAGGATTGGGATCCCTGGGCAGGCCAGGTCTCAGGGCACAGAGGGCCACAGAGAGGCACTTGGACCTGTTCCCTCCCCACCCCTGGAATCCTGGAATCACCAGTCCTTCACCCCAACCCTGCAGGTAGGTGCCCCTCAGCCTTGGCTGCTGGGGATGTAAACCACGTTCCTGGAGGAAAGAGCCGGTGGTGATCTCCCCCTTCACTCCAGCAGGCCTTCAGGTGCTACTGCAGAACTCACGCCCCCAGCCAGCTGAGGTCCCCAGAGGCAACCTGGTGGGTAGGGCTGGCTTCTGTGGGAATAGCCAGTGTGTCTGTGGGTGCCAGGCCTTGCTGCACCCTCAGGTTCTAGAGAGCTGAGGGGAAGGTCGGGGTGAGGGATAGAGCAAGCCCTGCTTGGTGATGAGGTGACAGGGAATTGCTGAGGGGAGCTACCCTTCCGCGGGGTCTGAGCCCAGGAACGAGGCTCTGCTGGAGCGTGGTGGAGCTCCCCCCACAGCTCTTCCTGATAGAGACACCTCTTTTGTCTGTGAAGGCCACGGCTCTGATTCCTGTCCCTGTTGCTAGGTGATGGTGCTGATGGGGAGCACAGAGTGGGAGCAGGGCAGGGCCTGCAGGAATGTGCACTCTCTCACGGACACACGAACCACCTCCAGGCAGCCCTGCAGACCCCCAGACCCAGACGCACGCCTCACAGACACGCTCACGGCCCCCACAGAAACGCACCCACACCGTCAGCCACACCCAAACAGTCGCATGCTCAAACACAAACACACACCCACACATAGACCCAGACAGACGAAAGCTCAGGGGACAGATTTAATCTCTACATCAGTGAACCCCAGACACCACCTTTCCACATTCACACACCAGATCTCCTGGAGGGGGGGCCAGGGTGGGGAAAATGGGACACCCAAGGACAATCGCTGCCACCCACGTCCGGCCTTCATACCCACCAGGAGCACCTCTTCCATACCCAGCCCTTAGGTGTCACCAAGAACTGTAGGGACTGCCTTTACCCTGGAATCCAGGACCTGTCCCCTGAGGACACACTGGGTCCTTGTCACATCCCTTTGTTTACTTTATATATGCCTCAAATATTCAGTGGGTGCTTGGGGACCTGTGGTGAGGAGAGCAGCTTGCCCCAACCCACAGCACTCATGGAGGTGCTGAGCATGGTCCCTACAGCAGGGAGTCCTGCCTGGCTGGAGGTGGAGGAGGCCTGAGGGACTTGGGGGAAGGGTGGTGAGGTGGAAGTGGGGTGCATCCCAAAGTCCTTGAGGACAACGAAGGCCTTGGGCCCGCATGGCAGAGTAAGGGGGGCAGCCAGCAGGGCCAGCTGGTCAGCCACAGCATCTGGGCAGCATCAGCCTCTGCTCTGAGTGAGTGGGGAGCCGAGGGTGTTGCTAAGCCAGACAGTGCTGTGAGTTCTGGGGAGTCTAGCAGGGAAGCAGGGGCTGCAGCATTTCAACAGGTGGCTGAGTGTGGCCTGGACAGGAGTACTATGGGGTGAAAGAAGGGGCAGGCTCCTGCGCTGGGGCATGGGTGGGGTGTGGAGGGAGGACCAGGCTTCACCTTCCAGATGCCGAACAGATCCTAACTCTCCATCCATTCCTTCCAAACCCTCATTCCCGTCACCCTGGGGCTCTGCCCTCCAAGGCCTGGGTGGACCATTCGTATCTGCTGACCACCAGGATGGTCAGCTCCCTGTTCAGGCAAAAAGAGAGTGGTGCAGTGGGACCGGAGCAGGGAGAGCCTGATCAGCAATCCAGGTATGAATACACACTGCAGAAGCCCCACGTGCCCTCCCCAAGCTCTGCCACTGCACTGGTGTTGGGACAGCCACATCCATTCGCAGACAGGGGTGGCCAAAAGTGCAGCGGGGCCCACCCAGGCTTTCTCTTCCAGCACATGGCCTGGGTAAGTGGATTTGTGGATTATAGTCTCTGGTCTTAACTAAACTAGCCCTAACAAAATGAGCAAGAGGCTTAGGAAACGTGGATTGCAGATTGCAGATGCAAGAGCTTAGAACAAGAAATGGTGACTCGGCACTTTTTTTGACTCCTACAAGGAGTGGTTCACCAAGCCCATTACCCGGTAAATACAAGTCTATTTAATCAGCTCTGACAAGAAGTCAGACGCAAGGACCACAAACGGGAGAAGCCTGTTGAAAATGTGGTTTACATCCACGGCTGCAAATGCTGGCCCACCCTGGAGCCAGTGTGGGGACAGAGTGTGCGTCACATCCCACACATCCCAGACAACACAGCAGCAGCAGACATGTGTGCAGATATGGCCCTGGAGGATCCCCACCAAACCGGGGGCTCGTCTTCCAAGGCAGGGCTATCCCTGTCAACAGTCATGTCTCTGCTGATTTGAATTGTTACAATGAGCATGTATTATAGTTATAATGAGGAACATCATGAAGAACATTTAAGCATCTGGGGTTTTTACACTTTTTATTCTGAAACAATTTTAGATTTGCTGAAGAGTTGCAAAGATGGTGCAGAGACTTCCTGAACAGCCTCCCCTGCCTTGCTGGGGTTAACATATCATATAACCAGGGCACCACTCCCAGAGCTAAGGGAGGCGCTGCTGTCCCACTGTGAACCAAGGTTCAGGTGCCCCCATTCTCCCTCTGACACCCCTTTTCTATTCCAGGAAACAACCTAGGACCCCACGTTGCAGCCCTCTTATCTGGACGGCTCCTCTGTCTTTCAGGACCATGACGCTGTGGAGGAGCACTGGCTGGTCACTGTACTGGATATCCCCAGTCTGGGCTTGTCCGACGCTCACTGTACTGGATGTCCCCAGTCTGGGCTTGTCCGACGCTCACTGCACTGGATGTCCCCAGTCTGGGCTTGTCCGACACTCACTGCGCTGGATGTCCCCACTCTGGGCTTGTCCGACACTCACTGCGCTGGATGTCCCCAGTCTGGGCTTGTCCGACACTCACTGCGCTGGATGTCCCCACTCTGGGCTTGTCCGACACTCACTGTGCTGGATGTCCCCAGTCTGGGCTTGTCCGACACTCACTGCGCTGGATGTCCCCAGTCTGAGCTTGTCCAGCGCTCTGTTATGCTCATGATGGTGTTACAGCGAGAGGACCACAGAGGGAGGTGCCATGTCCCGTCACATCAGGGGTCCACGACACTGGCCTCACCCCTTACCTGTGACATTGACATTGACCACTGGTGGAGGGCTCTCTGCTGTCAGTCAAGTGTTAAAACCTGGTTTCAAGTAGTGAAAGGCTTCACAGGGGCAAGAGGTCAGCAGCCGGGACAGAGCCCGCACAGGACAGGTCGTGGTGACCTTGACCTGAGTGTGAAGAGTACTGGGTGGGGGTACAGGGAGGTCAGCCCTGAGAGAGAGCTGTGGAGGGGTGGGGGGAAGCCAGGGTAGCCAGCCTAGTGCAGCCAGGCCAGATGACAGGAGGAGTGACAGAGAAGAGGTCGAACATGCACCACGAGCAAGAGAGGAGGAGGAGAGGGGCTCCTGGGGGTGCATCTGCCCTGCCCCAGAAACACCACCTCCTCGGAGAGTCCCAGGTGCCTCCCAAGGACTGGGCACAAACAAAGAGGAGGCAGAGATGTGGCAGCGTGGTGCTGCCTGGGCTCCGTCCTGAGAGGTGGGCCCAATCTTTAACTGTGTTACAGTCCCAGCTGCCCACCTGATGCTCCATTCCCCTTCGCAAGCTCAAAGCCAGACCTTGGCCCTGGGCTGTGACTCTGCATCCAACTAGGGCCATGTAAACTCCTGGCCCAGAGAGGATGAACTTGGCATCGGCTCCCTGAGTTGCTGTTTCAGTCCTGCCTCGTCCTTCCCCTACCGGGAACTGGCCATCTCTCTCAGGTGAAGCTCAGGGAGTGGAAGCCTCCCTATGTGTCACCCTGGGTGCCTCTCCCACCTCACCTTGTTCCTGGCCTGTGCACTGCCCACCCCCAGGCTCCCTTGGCCAGAGCCAGGTGGTTGCCCTGCAGGCTGAGACCTGCCCTAGGTTCGTAACCAACTCTGGCACCCTCGGGCTCTGCTTCAGCCTAGAACCCAGTCCTGGGGCAGGGTCCTGCCCTAGTGGTGTCCCTGGGGTCCAGCTTCCCTAGGCCTTCCAGAAGCCACGCTTCCTTCCCCCCAGCACCTGCAGGCTGCTGATCTGAGGAGATGACATTTGCACAGAGACTTTGTAGAGCAGGTGTCAGAGGTGCTAAGGACACAGCAGTGTCCATGTCTCAGGAAAGGACACCCACAATACACAAAAGCAAAGCAGCAGATAAGTGTCAGCTACAGAAAAGTACAATACAGGTGAATAAAGTAGGTAGGGAGGACGGTGCCACCACAGGCTCAGCCGGTAAGAGGCCTCGACAGGGAGGACGGTGCCACCGCAGGCTCGGCTGGTAAGAGGCCCTGACAGGGAGGATGATGCCACCGCAGGCTTGGCTGGTAAGAGGCCCTGACAGGGAGGACGGTGACACGGCAGGCTCAGCTGGTAAGTGGCCCCAACACACAGGTTAGTTAGGGAGGCTCTCGGGGTGGCTACTGTGAGCACTGGAAGGGAAAGAGCCAAGTGCCCTGATGCTGCCAACCCACGGGAGGTTGGGAGCATGGACAGCGCTCAGAGCTGTAGCTGGGAAGGGGAGCCCACACCCACCAGTCACGGAGGAGATGTGACTCGCACATTAGCACCCCTTTCCCAAAGGCAGGTGTGAGCTGCACAGCCCCCAGACGTGCATTCTACTCAGGAAGCCTCCAGGGATGGTGATTTTATGTGCCAACTTGGCTGGGCCACACTGCCCAGTTTCTGGTCAAACACCAGTCTAGATGTTTCTGTGAAGGTATTTTTAGATAGGATTAAATGTTTAAATCCATGAACTTTGACTAAAGCTGATTGCTCTCCACCCTGTGGTGGGCCTCTGCCAGTCTATCAAAGGCCTGAATAGAAAGAAGAATGACTTCCAGCCGACTCCTGCATGCTGGAGCTGGAGCACCTGCCCACCAGCCCACCCGACCGACTCCTGCATGCTGGAGCTGGAGCACCTGCCCACCAGCCCACCCGACCGACTCCTGCATGCTGGAGCTGGAGCACCTGCCCACCAGCCCACCCGACCGACTCCTGCATGCTGG
>CAUYPK010120420.1:0-10209 GCA_963574355.1 Loris lydekkerianus
TATCTCCGACTGAATATAACTTTTCATGACTCACCTAACTAACCCAGGAATGAGCAAGAGCGTTTGAATGTTGTGCTTTAGTGAGGTGTGAGCAGTGCCAATAGTCAAAAGTTATGAAAATAACTGGGAAAATGCCAGGAAGGCTATGTTAACCAGTGTGATAAAAATGTGTCAAACGGTCTATGAACCAAGTGTATGGTGCCCCATGATCACATTAATGTACACAGCTATGATTTATAATTAAATAAATAAATAAATAAATAAAAATAAAAATTTTCCACAATTAAAAAAAAAAAGAAAAAGAAAAGAAAGTTATGGTAAGTGTAATTCAGAAGCAGGAATAGTAGTGTCAGTCTGAGAAAAATGTAGTGCCATAGGAACAGGCCAAATTGCTGTGATGTCACCATATTGATTGTGCCCTGTGAAACATGAGATTCTTTATCTGAGTCATTTGTATAGGTGTCATATTGGGTTAATTGCAAAGCAATTGGATTTAATAATAATATAATGATGTATCCATGTACATTGATTCCTAGAGTTGTGAGATGCGAATTGCACTTGCTCATGAGGTTGCACTTCTCCATGCTACAGGATGAGCAAATTCCAGGCTAACTGTGTACGTTTAAGCTGCCTAGGGTGAGCTTTAACTTATATGCCAGTTTGGATTGTTACCGAAAATGCTTTATAGGCCTGGAACATGACTGGCTATAAGTGGGATGCCCTTGAACCCAAATTGTTTTAAAAAAAACATAGCTTCATGTTGAGTTAAGAGCGAGCCTTTAAGACCAGCACCAACGTAAACACAGGGAATGAAGGCTTTCTGTTGGCTATGCTTTCTTGCATAATTTCATAGTTGCTGAAATTATTTCACTCTCTACTAAGTTAATTAGTCCATTGAGTAAGAAATGCAAGAAAGGTGGTTCTCAAAGTGGGCAGAAGTTCCTTAAAAAGGCAGGATGCATGCCAAATAAATCAATGACTGAGTTAATGATTTCATAGTAACTAAACATACAATATAGTTCTGTATTTGCCTAGTTATTTTTCACGTTTAACATTGGTGGATATTTTCCACTTTTCAGTTGAAGAATATTCCTTTCCAACAGGGATGCAGCAAGGAAAAAAATATATATATATATTATGGGAAAATTCCACATCCAAATGATGAGAGAAAAACTAATGAAAAAAATTCAAGGCAAATCCAAGTAGGACGATGTAAGAGGTTTTAGAGAAGGGGGGGATTTTTAAAAAGAGGAAAAAGAAAAAGGAGGCAGAAGAAGAGAATGAGAAACAGATGAGTTTGAAAATGAGCTTGGCCCTGTGTGGAGGTTCACATCCGTAATCCCAGCATTTGAGAGGCCAACGTGGGAGGACTGCTTGAGGCCAGGATTTCAAGACCACCTTGGGCAACAGGTCTCTACAAAAAAGAAAAACTAGCCAGGCATGGTGGTGTGAACCTGTAATTCCAGCTATTCAGGAGGCTGAGGCAGAATTGCCTAAACCCAGTAGTTGGGAGATTACATACAGTGAGCTATGATCATGCCGCTTCACTCCAGCCTGGGTAGCAAAACAAGACCTATCTCTCAAAAAGCACTTTTTTCTTTTTTTTTTTTTTAAGTCAGAAAATAAGAAGATTGAGTAACACAGTAATACTAAATGGTACAATATAGTTACTCAATAAATGTTTTTGAATATATGATTTGATTAAGATTTTTTTTTCTTTTTTTTTTTTTTTAAGCAGGAACTCAACTTTATTGCATCAAGCAGCTGCTTATATAGAGCGTGGGGAAGGGGCGGGGAAAGAAGGCGGGAGATGAGGTGTGTGACAGGGTTGGGCCAATGACATGGTACCACGTTGGCTGCATCTAGGTAGAGGCAGTTTCAGGCCCGGCCTTGCTGAGTCATTGCTACGTGGAAGTAGCTCGATGGATCTACATCTAGTCAGGCTCAGGAAGTTGCACTAGGCCTCAGGCACATGGCACGGCCCAAAAATTCCCTCTTTTGTTTTTTGTATGGTGGATAAACATAGCCCCTGTCTTAGGTTGCCTGCTCTTGCAGTTTCAGCCTTACCTGTGATGGGGATACAAACATCAATGGTTTGGTCCCTGTCTTAGGTTGACTAAACGCAGAGTGATCTTACCCATCTTTGGGAACTATGAATGTAATCCACCATGCAGCCTCTCCATATCCTGTCTTAGGTTGTCCCAGCTTTGGGAGTCTTACCTGTCATTGGTGCTATGGAGGGCGGTGAAGAATAATAGTTAGATTCTTGGTTAATGAGCCTCTTCACCCATTTATTAAAAGATACTCTTATTGTTCACTTTTGCCAGATTGTGCTAAAATCTGGGGAAAGAGTACAATTCAGGAAAGATCTCCGAGGTCCTGGAGTGTCCATTCTGAGTGTGGCAAGGCAGGACACGCACGGGGTAGGAAAGAGGGGCACAGACAAAAGAACTAAGTAAATCCATCAGTGAGATAACCTAAGGTGAGATTCGAGACACAAACACACTGAGGCAAGGTGGTGTGATGCCAAGGCCCTGCTTTGCACTGTGTGGTCAGCGAAGGTCTCTGGAAGGACTTGAAATGAAACCTGTCTCATTTTGGAGGGCTGCTGTCACAAGAGCCATGCACAGGCTGACTTCAACAACAGGAATGTGTTTTCTCACAATTCCGGAGCTCAGAAATCCAAGATCAATATGTCATCAGGGTCGGCCAGGCAAGGGGTTCACATCTGTAATCTTGGCACTCCAGGAAATGGAGGCAGGTGAATTGCCTGAGATCAGTAGTTCAAGAGCAGCATGAGCAAGAGCAAGACCCTGTCTCTACTAAAAATATAAAAACTAACTGGGCATTGTGGCTGGCATCTGTAGTCCCAGCTACTTTCAAGGCTGAGGCAAGAGAATCGCTTAAGCCCCCAAATTGGAGGTTGCCATGAACTATGACCCTACAGTACTCTACACAAGGTGACAGAGTGAGAGTCTGTCTCAAAAATAAAAAGTGTTATCAGGGTCAGTTCCTTCTGGGACTGTGGGGGGACTGTGCCCTCTGTCCCTCTGCCAGTTTCTGGGGTTCCCCAGCTATCGTGGGCATTCTTCGGCTTGAGGCGGCACTGCCCTGATCACTGCCTTCGCCTTCAGACGTGGGTCTCCCTGCATGGGTGTCTCTCTTCCAATCTCCCCTTTTTATACAGGATTAGGGTCTGTTCCCATGACCTCATTTTAACTTGATTTCCTCTGTAGAGACCCTATCTCCAAATAAGGTCACATTCAAAGGTGCAGGGGGTTAGGACTCCCACATATTTTTCAAAGGGAAAACACAATTCAGCCATTCACAGGACCTGAAGGAGGAGCACCCACCGTATGATGAGGGGGCATGGATACAGATACAGAAGCAGAAACAAGTCTGATGTTCAGGAAGCAGCCTCGTGCTCTCTGCTGGAACCTGGAGCAGAAGGGAAGACTTGCTGCTATGGATTTCAGCATCATCAGGATCATTCCATCAGCAAGCTTCTGACCAATCACCAAGGCTATTCAGCTGGCATACGCAGCCAGCACAGGCCCTATCAATGCCCCCTGGGGAATCTCACTCCTAACCTGGCACTCCTCAGGCATTTATTTCTCTCTTACATTATTTCAGTTGCTGTTGCGTTGACCTCTCTGCCTTTTGACTCTTTATTTTCCCATCCATTCTCTGAGAATATCAACAGAATCATTTTCTAAAATAGAAATCAGATCCAATTTTACCCATTGTAACAATCTTCTGTTTTTGTGCCCATACCATACGGTTTGATGTCTATGGACTTGTAATATAGACTCAAGTCTGGTAGGGTGATACCCCTGGCTTTGTTTTCAAACTAAGAATTGCCTTGGCTATATGGGGTTTTTTAATGCTCGGAAATGGATTAACAGGCTGTGGTACATGCATACCATGGAATACTATTCAGCCATAAAAAGATGAAGACTTTACATCTTTTGTATTGATCTGGATGAAGTTGGAACACATTCTTCTGAGTAAAATATCACCAGACTGGAGAAGCACGAATCCAATGTCCTCAATTCTAATATGAAGCCAGTAGCTGATCTAATACAGGCCCAAATAAGAGGAAAACTCAAATCAATTTAATGTGGGGGGTGGGGGAATGAAGGAGCGGGGACAGGGGAGAAGGAAGAGGGATGGGTGTGCTCCCACTTAATAAGCATAATGTTACAGTACATGGTACACCTGTCGGGGGTGCGACACAATTATAACAGGGACTTTACCTAACAAATTCAAACACTATAACCTAATTCTTTGTACCCTCAATTAACCTGAAACAAAAACGACAAAAAAAAAAAAAAAAGAAAGAAAAATTATCTATGGTCTTTCCATCAGGTACAAGAGAAAGAAAAACATCTTTGCCCACGCACAGAAGGTTGTATAAACGCAGTTGGTATTTCCAGCCTGTCTGTAAGTTAGGCTCACCCACCACAAGCAGCCTTGCTTGGTTCATGCTTTCCCACTCTTCCCATAGTTGTTTTTTTTGTTGTTTGTTTGTTTGTTTTTTTGTGGTTTTTGGCTGGGCTGGGTTTGGACCCGCCACCTCTGGCTATGGGGCCGGTGCCCTACCCCTTTGAGCCACAGGTGCCGCCCTTTCCATAGTTTTCTTGATGAACACCTTATCTTCTAAGAGCCAGTTTAAATAGGCCCTCATCTTGTTGCCCCCTAGCCAGGTTCACCTGCCCATGCCCAAGAGGAAGCCAACACCCAGAGACGGCAGGATTCATGGCCGAGGTGGAGCCTATTCCACACAGCACTAAGTGGGGAGGTGGGAGAGACTTCTCAAATCTGCCACCCAAGACGAGTGACAGGGGGACAGAGGGCCAGGCAGTCAGGGTCTACTAATTGTCTGGTTTGGGGGCAGGACCATCAGTTCTTTGGTGTGGGCTGCTGTCCGGGAGGGTCAGTTACTGGAAAGCAGTTCCTTGGGGTGTATTGGGGGGCGGCCATCCAAGACCAACTGAGTTAGTTTCTGGGTCTGGGTGGGTCATCACTTTGCTAAAATGCAAGACTGGCAGATGTCTCGAAACTATCCCTAGGCTCCAAATAGGTGATGATATTTATGGATAAAACTTAAAAATCTTTACAGCTACCACCTGTGCCCTCTAGAGTAGCAATTTATAGAGAAACAAACAAGGGGACAGTGACTATTATTGAGCAAATGAGGGGACGGTGGCTGACTATTATCATTGTTTTAGCTAGGCCTGCTCCTTCAGAGAGTTTTGGAGGCCCTTACTCTAGTTGTTGCCTGCACCCCTTCACCTACTTCTAAGGGCAGTTATGATTTAATAAAAAAAATTTAAGAGGAAGAAAAAATGAAGACAACCCCCCCCAAATTAATATATAAAAATAAAAATTAGCCACTCTGCTCTTTCCCAAGTGTCTCTCTGCCCCTTGTCTGTAGTCCCAGAGTGCTCAGCGTAGCATTTATTGGCTTGGATAGTACTTACTGGTTTGCATGCTAGGCATAGCCTCCCACGCTGAACTACGTACGGGTCCTGTGAGGTCAGTAACAGTGCCTAGCATGATGGGAGTTCAATAAACACGCATCGAAACAAATTGAGTAGAATAACGGCATGAGGGCTGGACCGCAGGTCAGCCTCAACACAACCACAGCCCTCTCAGTCACTGACTTCCCCAAACCCAGGGGCAACATCTGTGTCACTGTCAATGTGGTTTAGAAGACTTGGCATCTTGCATAAATTCAAGTCCCAACATCATAACAAACCTTAGGAGTTGTCCTGGCATGATCTTAATCTCTCTCTGCTTCAGTTTTTTTATCTATAGAATGAAACATTTGAGCCAGAAAAACTATGATCCTTTTGCTTGCTAAAGGGCTAGCATTATTATTATTATTAGTTGTTGTTGCAGCTTTTGGCCAGGGCCAGGTTTGAACCTTCCACCTCTGGTATATGGGGCTAGTGCCCTACTCCTTGAGCCACAGGCACCACCTAGGCTTATATTATTTTTTGCAGACAGTCTCCCAGTGTTGCCCAGGCTGGTCTTGAACTCATGGTCTCACTTGATTTTCCTGTCTCAGCCTCACTACATATACTAATGGAGTGAGGATTACACAGAAGAGCCCAAATTTCATCACTATGCAATCTATACATGTAACAAATCTGCATGTGGACCCCCTAAACCTATGTAAATTAATTTTTTTTAAAAAAAGACCTACCGTTAGACTCATCTTTCAGGCTGAAGTCAGAGTTTCCGTGATAATTGTATCACCGGCAGCATCGATCTCACTCTTTGTTACTCAGTCTTGGGGACACAAGAATGGGGGTGCTTCACTGTTTTCCTCAGTTTTTTTTTTTTTTTGCAATGGCTTCTTTGCTACTGATATTACCTTATATTAACAAAATGTTAGGAAAAGGAAATGGTTAAGGATGTATACTAGGTCTGCAGTTTTTAAATTATTTATTTTTAATTTCTTTTTTTTTTTTCCTCATAAGCTCCTGGGTCATGGTAAATTAAAGCAGCTTTTCTGAAAATTTACCACACAGGAAGCAGCGCTGAACTTCTCTTCTGGCTTCCTAGACCCTGTCTCATTAATTTCCTCTAATTCTCATTAGCATGTTTCTACTGCAAGATTCGGAAGCAGAGAGAAATTCTTGTGCAGCTAATTTAACACCTGCAGGTTTTGAGAGTTGGTAGAGAAACCACATCAATAAAATAATCGCTTGCTTTCTCTGAGATTTTAAATTTGAACCCTTTAAAGGTTAGACTTTTGTTATGATTTTTATTTATGTTTTTTACATTGAGTCATATGTTAAATTAATGCTCTTGTCTTTTCAAATGTAAAGAAAGGCCAAAAAAAAAAAAAAAAAAAACTGAATGAAACCATTTTTTATATGTGAATGGCCACAGTTAAATAAGGATGTGTTCTAACATTTCAGATGTGGATGTTAGAATAACTTACACAGCCAGCCTTATCAGCACCCCCCACCAACCCCACCAGGCAAAGTCAGGAGGTGGCTTCAAAGTGGGACCAGCTAGTGGGACACATGCTGGGAGCTGAGTTAAATCCTGTGGTTTGGAGATTTGTCAGGCAAAGATGCAAGCTGTGAGGTTCTCTGCTCTACTCAAGGGCATCAGCCTGCCCTGTAGCAGAGAGGGGTTGGCTGAGGAAATCCTCAGAGGGGGAAGTATACAGTGTTTGTGGAGCAGCCCTTCTCCTCCTCATCGGAACAGGGAGCCTGTTCCCCTGCCCCAAAAAACAAGCAAATAAAAAAACCCAAGTGAGAGGCAGGAAAGAGGGTTCCAAGAGGAGCACGGTGAGATATCAAGTCCCTAGGAGAGGGTGAGACAGGTGTGGGGCTGGATGCTTGAGAGCCTGCCAGCCACCCTGAGATGCTCTCAGGTCAGGGCACCACGCAGGGCTTCTTGGGAGGATCTGACTATGTCCTTGAGTGTGGTATGAGCATATGGTAGACACCTCCTCCTCTGGAGTTTTCTGAAGGCAGGAAACTTGCAGGAGAAGCCCTCAGCAGGTGGGGGGAGACATCTAATAGAGGATGAAAGACCTTCACCCAGGATCCCCAAGGCCCTCCAAGAGCAAGAAGAGGAACTTTGACATCCCCAGAGCATCACACAGCGATCTAAGTTAGAAGAGTAAGCCAGAGCTAAGGATGCACCCAGGGCTCAGCAAGGCACCCAAGGAGATACTGTCAGCAGCAGGGTTAAAGATATAGAGCCCTGGCTTGTTCAGAGAAAGACAAGAAGGATGCTACAGATAAAAGGGGCTACAATACAGTTGCACATTATACTAGGAAAACCTTGCACGTATCCAAAGCCTTCCCTGCATTTCTGGAAACCAATAGAGCAGTTGGAATGAGATGGACCCCACAAGAATAGGATCCTTTGGAAAGCTAACGGTTAAGTAAGCTCAACTCCCATGTCCTGCTCCTCCTTCTCTGCCCTCAAAGAGGAATGAAGCCTAGAAACATGGTGAGAAGACAATCCAACATAAGGCCATGGCCCCATCCCACACTGCAAGAGAAGAATGAATGAAAAAGTAGGCTCCCCTCCTTTGGGGGATTGTGGGTTCCAGTTTCCCGAACCCAGTTGACCTGGTTTGATTATGGGGTTGAGCTAGAAAGTTCCACAGAGACATGGCTAGAATCGAAAGCAAAAGAAGGTGGAAACCGAAAATAAAACTGGAGCATCACAGGCAGCATGTATAGAGAGGAAAAGTAACCTGCATGAGTTTCAGAATAACAAAGAGAAATTCTATTTAAGGACCAAGGGAAAGATCAGAGCACTTCCAGAGTTGGAAGTGGGTCCCTCTCATGAAGAAGAGGTGAGAGAATCAGAGACCCAAAAGCAGGGTGGAGGTATAAATACCCTCTTTCTCTTAGTTTGAATTTGGTTGCAACTCTTTCATTGGCCTCTCTGTGCCTCCAGGCATTATTGCCTTTTGCTATTGGTCATTGATTATCTTTTCCTTCTACTGGTTGTTGGTTACTTAGGTTACCTCATACCCACATTCTTTCCCTTTTATGGTGAGAACTGTTGAGTGGTGAATATTCCTAGGGACCCCCCGGACTTCCTGGTTCCACTGGCCAGGCTTTCCTTCCATCCGGGAAGCCCCTTTCTTGGTATCCCTATGAGGTCCCAAAGCTGAGCATGGAGGAGATAAAGAATTCTAAATAGGATATTTGATTAAAATCTTAAGCCAGACTGGAGTTTTTAAACCAAAAGCAACTAGGAAGTTATGCAATTTGCCCAAGTTGTGGCCAAGGGTATGGGAAGATTCAACAGAATATGGTTGAAAGTGCTAATGGGAAAAACTGAGCTGATAAATATTTAGAACTCCCTAAACTCTGATTGCTAAAGAAACTATATTTTAGGAGATCATGATAATTATGTCACAAGGATGTGGAGAATAAATATGACAATTGTTACACACACACACACTGAGCAGAATCAGACTTTCTAAAAATTCTCTGTAGTCTAACTTTCCCTTCCCCAAAGTTTTATATATGTAGCACTTGTTGAAAAATGTCCCCTGGCCTCCACATATAGCCCCTTCACTGGCTTATGGCCTCTTTTGCAAAGGCAGAGCTGTGTGCCTGATATGCACACCCACCCGTGCCTTGCAGAATGGACTCCTTCCACCCAGACCAAATTTCTCAGGAGATCCTGCTGTATGGGAAATCCAGGGAATGTCATCCCACTTCTTTCTTTCCTTTGTGACTTAACCCATTCACAATATTTGCCCATTTTTCTATTTTTTATACTGTCTTATAAAAGCATTGTATATGCTAAAAATATTCATTCCTTTTTTCATACATGATACAGATATAGTATTTCTGAAGTCTGCCACTCACACTTCAATTCCATTTTTATTGTTGTAAACTTTAAAAGTTTGGGCAAACACAGGCATTATTCTTTCCTTTACAATTTGCCTTTATAAGGCACTCTACCCCAAAACATTCTCTTTTAATGTCTTTCTTGCTTTCTCTATTTCTGAATTATATTCAATTTCTTCAATTCTGTGTGTTTCATGCTGGCCTTCCTTCCTTCTGTAGTTTTTCTTCTCTTTGTGTGAGGACTTTGGTAAACAATCCCTTCATATATAAGAAATTTAGGTGACACACTTAGAGGATCCTTGTCTCTCCATGAAGATTTTATTTTATTTTTATTATTTTTTTTTTGGGGGGGGGGTTCTCACATTTTATCGATAGTTTAGCTAGGTATAGAATTCTAAATTCAAAATAGTTTCCCCTTGGAAATTTGAATATATTATTAATCCTCTACTTAATATCTAGCACTGTTGCTGAGCAAAAGTGGATGTCAGTATGCCCGTCTTTCCCAGTAAGTGACCCACCCTTTTAATCTCCAGAACCTTTAAAGACATTTACTTTATCCTTTAAATTCAGAAATTCCAGCAAAATGTATCCATATGTGGATAATTTTTTCATTCATCATTTCCTTTCTACTCATTAGATGATCAATTTTAAGACTCACATCTAGCATCAGCCCAAAGAATTTTACTTTTAATTTCTTTTTTTTTTTTTTAATTGTTGGGGCTTCATTGAGGGTACAATAAGCCAGGTTACACTGATTGCAATTGTTAGGTAAAGTCCCTCTTGCAATCATGTCTTGCCCCCAGAAAGTGTGACACACACCAATGTCTGGGCATTCTTTAGCCCAATCAAGTTGACACTTAAA
>CAUYPK010120427.1:0-23824 GCA_963574355.1 Loris lydekkerianus
CGACCCACCCCGCGAGCTAACGACGTCACCACGGTCTGTACTTTCTATGGGAGACTTCCTGCGTTAATTCGTTGGTGGTATCTTACGCCCTCCCTCCCTCCCTCCCTCCCTCCCTCCCTCCCTCCCTCCCTCCCTCCTTCCTTTTTTCTTTTTTGAGACAGAGTCTTGCTTTGTCACCCAGGAAAAAGTGCAGTAGCATTATCATAGCTCCCTGCAACCTCAAACTCCACACAAGTAAAGTCTTCCAGGCTTAGCATAATCAGGACCTAGAGGTGAGTTTTGCTTCATCCCTTGTAGGGTTGCTAGATTTAGTAAATAAAAATACAGAAATACAGGATACTCTGTTATTTTGAAGTTGATAAAAAATGAATAGTTCTTTTTTCAAGACAGGGTCTCGCTGTCACCCCAGGTAGAGTGCAGTGGCATCATCATAGCTCCCTACCACCTTAAACTCCTACAATCAAGCAATCATCCTGCCTCAGCTTCCTGAGTAACTGGGACTACATGTGCACTCCATAATGGCCAGATGATTTTTCTACTTTTTATTTTTTTTTTATTAAATCATAGCTATGAACATTAATGAAATCATGGGGTACCATGCGCTGGTTTTATATACAATTTGAAATATTTTCATCACACTGGTTAACATAGCCTTCCTGGCATTTTCTTGGTTATTGTGTTAAGACATTTATAGTCTACATTTAGTAAAATTTTTCTACTTTTAATAGAAACAGGGTCTTGCTCTTGCTCAGGCTGGTCTTGAACTCCTGAGCGCAAATGGTCTTCCACAGTGCTAGGGTTACAGGAGTGCACCACTGCACTGGCCTCCCCTCCCTTTCTTTTCCCCATAATATCTGAACATTAGAGAGAGCCTTGTCCAGAGGAGCCTGGAGTCCTGAGTCCTCAGCGGAGAGGATGAAGGCTGAATTCTATCAGTCAGCACCTCCCTTAATCCAGATTTCTAGGGAGTTCTCGAGCCTCATTCTAAGACTCTATCCCCTTCTCTGACCTCCTGCCCATACTGCTCTGTAGAAACGAGATTGGTGAACACTCATTAGGAATCTCTAACTTTCAGTGTCTCACACTCGACTCCTTTCAATCCTCTGCAATTGGGTGCTGTACTGGAGTAAAAGGTCAGAGACAGGACTTTTTGCCTCTTCCTTCTCCCTGTATCTCAGCCAGCTTTGCAGGGGAAGGCAAGCTTGAGCAGTGCTCCACACCTGAATGACACTGTTTCACAACACTATTCTCCTTGGACAATGAAAGAAGGCCCTGGGCTAGAGAGTGTGGCCCTGCCCTGATAAGATAGATTCTGGGAGTGCTGTGCAGAGTTGTCACACCATGGTCAGCTTTAATGATTATGCGCACACGGCCCCTCGGGCACTCCATCTCATCAACAACACAAGCTTAATTATGGATATTGGCTGGAACTTGGATGGGTCTCTGCTGAGTCCCCCTCTCCTCACTTCACACCTGCTTCTCAAGAATCATGGAGACATGGGCTGCACAAAGAGGTGTCACTGCCCCACAGAGCTGAACAGATAAACCTGTACAGAAAGCACAACTGAGTTTGTTAAACTTCCTGTAGCAAAGGAGAACACCATCTCATCAGAGTGTTAGTGATGCTTCAAAAGTGGGGCACTCAGGAAGGCTATTTGTCATGTTTTAAGTCTGGGATCAAATAGTTTAAGGTGGGTGTTTTAGGGAAAAGACCTAGTTGGATTTAGACAAAGTTCCTGACAGAATGAAGTTTAGTGGACACAGCAAAAAAAAGTCTTAATATGTTTTGATACATGCAAACTCTTGTTTAATAAGCAAGTTTTTTATTTAGGTAAATAAATTATCATTCTGCTAAGGGAAGTAGTTATTCATATAAGAAAACTGTTTGCCTGAATTAACTGCTGTACAAACAGTGAGATAAGGTGTCACAGGTGTACTGATTCTTAGGCCTCACTTATGGCCAGAATCCAGCCTAAACTGAGAATAAATCATTGCCTCTGAGGGCTGTGATCAATCCAGATCTGCACTGATGTGTGAGGTGTCATGATCATGTATCCGCTTCTGACTGTAGTGTTTCTTCCTGTATAAACATCAGGTTTTCCTATTTTCAGAAGGCAGAATAATAGCCCTTCAAAATATCCACACTCTAATCCTTGGAACCTGTGAATATGTTACAGTATGTGGCAAAGGGAACTTTGAGAATATAATTAAGGTTACAGATCTTAACATAGGGAGATTATTTTGTATTATCTGGTGGCCCAATCTGATCACAAAAGCCATAAAAAGCTGAGAACTTTCTCTAGCTGGAAGCTGACGAGACACAGCAGAAAGAATTAGAAAGATTCCAGGTGTCAGGAGAACTTGACACACCTTTGCTGGCTCTGGGAAACAGGAACCTCTGTTTCATAGCTGCAAGAAACTGGATTGTGCCAACAAACTGAATGTGCTGGAAAGAAGAGTCTTCTCAGAGCTTCTCAGTAACAACCAGGTCTACCAACATCATGATTTCAGCCTTTTGAAAAATCAGACAGGAGAAGCAGTAAAACCAGCACAGACTTCTAACCTACACAAGGGTCACATAATAAAGTCCTATTGTTCTGACCCACGGAATGGTGGATTTTTGCTACTGCAGTAACAGGAAACTGACACACTGTTCCGATTGTTGGCTTTTTCAGTGAAACAACAAATGCAACATGGCAAATGCTGAGAGGGATTAGACTGAGTTTGTGTCCTATTCTAAGCTATGAGCCAAGTATTTCCAAGAGAAAAAAATCCCATTCTAATGTGAACAGTTTACAGAATCATATAAAGAGGTATTAAATTTCCTAATTTCCTAATTTGTTGATTTCCCAAATCTGTGAAAATTTAAGTACAGCATTCTCCTCCCAAGATTCATGCTCCACCTGAAAGGCCAACATCATATCTAGAGCTTCTGTGTCTTCATCACTGCCCAGTCCTATAAATTTCTCTAGTCAGGAGTTTCATGGTTTTAGCATCATTGTCTAGTGCCCTTGTCAAGGGCTGAGGCACAAAAAATAGGAATTTTCAGGCATTTGGGGGCTTTTATCTCAGCCATAAGATAAAGAGGCTTAAAGAAGAAAGTAGTTCTGAATTCTTCTTAATAAGACGAGGGGTATCAAATCAAGACCCAGTTTTTTAAGTTATCTAAAAATCTCTCTGAGAGAGAACATTCTGGGTGATATTGAAGACCATTTGACGGCAGGGATCAATTTTTTTCAGATAACAAATATCTGACTGGTTTGTGAATTATGGACTTTTGGCCACAAATCCAATCCCATGAATTGGCAACCTCCCAGTGATCAGTAGACAGACAAATATGTCCACACAAAGTTGTTGAGTGTTATTATCTGGCTTTGGCACCACTTGGCAAGAGTAGGTTTAGCACTAATCAGAGAGATGTCTAGAGAAGAGAACATTAGAGAGATCTAAAACAAAACAGCACGAAGTTGGATGTGAGTGGCAAAATTTTCTGAGGAGCTCTGCAAAAGTGAGGCCCACCCCAAAGTTTCACAGGGCTGTGGTGCTGATGCTTCAGAGTTGCTCTCCAAGCTTATTTATGGAAACACTTAGTTACAAAGACTATCAGAGGTTTGGATAGGACTATAAAGTTCTAGGTATTTGGGGGTGGAAATAAGAAACTTCCATCATAGGCGTGATGTGACAGCAAATCTGAGATTTGGAAGGGTACATGTGAAATTTACTAGGTGTTTCTACAATGCCATGAAGGGTATGTTCACCAGTTTGATGAAAATATTTCAAACTGTATATAAAACCAGCACATTGTACCCCATGATTGCATTAATGCACACAGCTATGATTGAGTAAAAAAAAAAAAAAAAAAAAATCTGAGATTTGGGGCTCTTTAGCCTTTTTTGTGTTTCTCATATAAAATGTCACCAAGTAGTTGAGGAAGACAGCAGCTTCATTACAGACAACAGCTTCATTGCAAAGAACTGAAGGAAAGCTGGTGGCAACCAAAGAAAATTGGGTATAAGGCCAGGCGCAGTGGCTCATACCTGTAATCCTAGCACTCTAGGAGGCTGAGGCGGGTGGATAGCTTGAGCTCATGAGTTCAAGACCAGCCTGAGCAAAAGTGAGACCCTATCTGTACTAAAAATAGATAAACTGAGGCAAGAGGATCGCTTGAGCCCAAGTTGGAGGCTGCTGTGAGCTATGACACCACAGCGCTCTACCCAAGGCAACAGCTTGACACTCTGTCTCAAAAAATAAAAAGGAAAGAAAATTGGGTATAAATTGCCCATATTTGTTGATGCTAAAATTTGGTGCTGTATTTGAACCTTTGGCAGTATTTGACCATGTTTTCTTTTTCTGTTTTTTTTTTTTTTGTTGTTGTTGTTGTTGTTGTTGTTGTTTGTTTGTTTGTTTGGAGAAAGAGTCACCTTGGGTAGAGTGCTGTGGAGTCATAGTTCACAGCAACATCAAACGTCTGGGCTCAAGCCATCCACTTTGCGTCAGCCTCTGGAGTAGCTAGGACTACAAGTGTGCCCCACCAGGGATGGCTAATTCTTCTTTTTTAGTAGAGACAGGGTCTCAGTCTTGCTGTACGGCAGCCTCCCAGAGTGCTGGGATTATAGATGTGAGCCAGTGCGTCCAAGTCCAGCCTGGCCACAATTTCTAGAAACAAAACAGAGTCTCAGATCATAGGTCAGCTCTTAACTGACTTTTAAAGGAGCATTGATAACCCCAGGAGTTAATCATATTGTCATTAAAACCAGTAACAATACCTTAGGCCATGGAAGTTCAAGAGGTCTCTGAGAGTTTTCCTAATTTCAGCACAGAATTGCATTTGTTTTTAAAGTTTGCAAAGATTGGGGATAATATGGATAAGTGAAGTTTCTGGGTAAGTGAGTTTTTCAAAACTCTTTAATAGAGAGTCCCAGTAAATGAGTGTCCCAGGTGCCAGAGACCTAGATTGGAGTTCCTTAGGATGGGAACAGAAAGTCAAGTAATTTTTTCACAGCCTTCAGAGCCATAACTCTCTGGCAAAGGAAAGAGAAAAGAAAACAATGATCATGTTCAAAGCCGATGTAGAGGATAATGGGAAACCCTTTCAGAGATATTCAAAGGGAACGTGATGCTTGGAGCTATTGTTCATGTTCTTATTATATTTTCTTCAGTTTCTCAGCTAGCAGACGGCAATTATTCCTTTTCCCTTGTAGTAAGTGCCTAAAATAAGACACTCCTTTACCTGATTTTTTTAACTAGGATGGAAGTATCCAGTTGTTTTATCTTTGAGGCATTAACTTAATTCTGATTCTGTCCTAAGGCTCTTTGAAAATGTTTATCAAGAATTTAGAGATCTGACAGTGGAGCTGCCACCCTTTCTAATCTTTTCTTACATATCAAGTTTCCTACTTCTGACTCAAGGTCATTCACAAGGATGAGGTGGAAGTCAAAGTCAGGTCTGTGTAGGAATCTACTCCTGAATGCAGTTGAGAGAATTTTGAAGAGTCTATTCCTGGAATCTCCAATGGATTCATCCTTTCTTTGCGTATGGGACCAAACTAGAATCAAATCTGTTTGCTCATGATAAACTTAAGGAATATATTCCAATGTTCAATACCTAGAGCCTAGAGCTATTGTAACCCAAAGATCCCCCTAATTCTTAACCAATCACTAGAAAAGCTCTTAGGATTCAAAAAGCAGTTATATTCATGTTTACAATTCATGACTACAAAAGCGTACAGATTAACATCAGTAGGAAAAAAAAAGGTATACGGGATGAAGTCTCGAAGAAACCAGGCACAAACTACAGATGTCCCCTCCCAGAGGAGCCACATGGGGGCCAGTTTAATTCTCCCAGAAACAATGCATGACAGAATACAATGTGATGTATTCCCAATCAGGGACTCTGCTCTGAGACTACGTATTACATTGGGGGTCAGTTCTTTCTATTGTGTCTGGCCTTTAGAAAATATTTAGTCAATTATTTTAGCTCAGTCTGACATGCAATCTTAAAAAGCAATCATGGAGATTTTGGCTCACACTGGAGGGGTTTAACTTTAAAAGGCAATTTGGTTCTGAGGGTTTTTCCTATCTCGGTCAATGACCTTCTGGACACTAAGGCCAGAAATGAGGATAGTATCCAGGACTTCTCCCTTTCCTCAACCTTCATATTCAATATGTTTTCAGGACCTGATTCCATTTCTTGGGTCAATGTTCTGTTTATGGAGTAGTTTAATGGGAATGTGGGGGGCAGGCAGGAGAAATCTGTTTCTGTGTGTTAAGATAGCGTAATAAGCAGACGCCACACAAGAAGACGGAAGCAGCACGTTGCCTAGCATGCATTTAAACAGGCATTTATTGATTACATGAGATGTGTACAAAAATGTGTTTTTATAGAAGTGCCAGTTTCATTTGGTGAAGCTGACTGGTTCATAAAAAAGATCCAAAGAACACTTGGGTGCCTTTTATGTCCTTTTACTGAGGTTTTGTATGTCTCCATTCATTGATAATAGCAAAGAGGAAAAATTCTGGCACATTTCATCATTATGCAAATAAATGAACTGGCTTTTCAATAACTTCCTTAAGATAAATTGCTAATTTCCATTTAAAAAGAAAAGCCAGAAGTCCTTTATAGAATGACCTTAGTCCCAAGCTGTTTTGCAAAAACAAATCTTTTCTATTAGTCCATTTCTAGAATGTACATTTCTTCTTGTAGGCTTTTCAAAAGGTGGCACAATGCATGTGCCCAGATAAATAAGTAGCTTCTAAAGCCGTGGTAAAATATCCACCAGCTTTCTTCTGATTACTGGTGCTGAATCCAGGGAGGAGATGGAGTTTCTCTCCACAGGTTTCTTCTAATGACTTTGGTCTTTAGAACAGCCTGCTGCAGATCATTTGACCTCTTGTGTTACCAAAGCCCACAGCACCTCTCGCCATCTGTCCACTCTCTCATTCTCTCTCAAAATGGTGTCTCTCTGCTCCACGATTCTGGGCTGCTCCTGTGGCTTTCCCCAAATTCCTCATGATAAGTCTGAACAACAGCTTTTTGGTTCCATGGATATGTAAGGGACATAGTGAACAGTAGCAGAGCCAATGCCCAACAGATGAAGGGAACCCTCACCAACTAAGTCATGAGTCTACCCACTGCTTGGGTAAAAAGGTCAGAAAATAATTCCCTGTTACTGCCTCAGACCAGTGTGATGCTAACAAATAACCCCTACCTACCTGCAACATCCTTCTAACAAAACTTCTGATGCCCACCCCTACTTTCCAAGAAATATTGGCAAGAGATCCACAAGGCCCCCACACACACAAGGACAACAGCCTGGCTGAATCTGGAAGGTCTGAATCCCATCACTGCCTCCCACGTCACACTCCAGCTGTCCTCTCAGAATGTTCAGAGCGACTTCTCAGGACCCCTTCTCTAGCACAGCTTTTCCTCAGTGTCCCCTTCCTATCCCCCACTTTTCTAGAAAAGGCACATAAATAAACTGACTGTACTGCCATGGCACCCTTGGCATGTGGAGTTACTCGGACATGGGGTTACTTGGCACGTGGAGCCCTGTTAGAGGTCGTTCTGAGCCCGGAGGTGACAGGCCCAGGCTGTGGCTGTCCTGTGGCCTGAGCTGTCAGTATTTCAGACACACCTGCTCAGAAGGTCCACTCCAGCGGCCCCTCCTGACTTTCGCCTTAGGCTGGGTGCTTATTTGAGGATATTGCCAGGCAAGGGTCCAGGTAGATGAACCCTCTGTCGTGGGGTAAAGTATCTGTAGCACTTGTCTGAAAAAGGAATTACTGAAACAAACCACTCCGGTGCTGATGGGAGGCACTCTTCATACATCCCATTACCAGGGTGTGCAACACACGAGACAGCTGTCATCCCATTTCACAAACAAGACACTCAAGCCACTGTGCGAATGAATTTAAGTCAAGCCAGTTCCATCTCTGACCCCAAGTCTAGAGCCTGATCTTGTCCCCTCTGTCACAGCTCATGCTGGCACCCGAGCTGAGAGTCTCTCACTGACTATAAGAGGGGCTGTTCCCATAGCAGACCAGACAAACTGACCCAGGGCTCCCCAGTACGGAAACATTAAAACTCTCTTATGAAATGATAAAAAGATTTTCTAAGTTAGGGCTTTTCTGATAGGTTTGGCAGGGTAAGGGATAGAGATAGGTTTGTAAAAGGAAGTTCCATCTTCTTGGTTTCTCTCATGCCACAAGAAAACATATTATTTTATTTTATTTTGATGCTGAAAAGTGTCTGTGATGGAAAAGAGGGAAGAAAATGCCTCAGACCATCTTCATATAATTCCCTTGTTTAATGCTTAAACATACTGGTATGTTAATAGATATATTAAGACTGGGGCTCAGGAGTATAGGTATGGTATTTACTGATTTTATTGCTATAGATACTCCAACAATGTGTTATTTCAAGCTACTCATATACAATATTGTGAAAATTTAACCATAGGCTCTCATGAGCCCATGCCAGCAGGCTCTAACACCATCCTGCTTAAATTCATCACAGAGAAAGAGCAGCTAGGAAATCCTAAGAATCCCATAATCCTTACTGGATGGACCCAAAACAAAGACCCTCTTATGTTTTGAAGCATTTTCTCCTATTAATTATAACCACCTCTTAAAGGAACAGCATATTAAGTTGTCATCAGTAATTGCCATTTTATAATAGTGGCTACTAACCTGTTCTAAGGCCAGTGGCTACTGATTAGCAGGGGGGCATAAGTGACTTCAGAAACTGCTGGCTCATTCTGTACCACAGATATTGTCTGAAGGCTGAATAAGAAAGATGTATGTTTTTGCACTGCTGTTTTTCAAATATACTATGTAACACTATAGTGATCAATAATATTCGATTTTAGATTATCACATTATTGAATTCACAGTGGCTTTTTGTCATTCTGAATTTCCTCAGTGAGCACATGTGCATGCACACACACACACAGGTAGCCACTAATACGCATGGATTGTGGGACAGGCATGAGAAAGAAGAAAATCTACAAAGGTTTTCACGTTGAAAAGTGTTTCCGAAAAATCAGAGATTGAAAAACATATCAAATGCTACCAGAAAGATGCAATCAGCCAAATCCAGAATATGGGAAATTCTACTAGAGAAATGATCCTATTTCCGTAACACAAAAAGGCATTTTTAAAAGTGGGAGAATGTTGAAAAAGACTAATAAACCAATGGCCTTGTATGGACTTGACTGGATCCTCAGACAAATGAAAAGGGATGCTGGGATGGCCAACTGGGAAAATTTAAACACAATCTGAGCACCAGATTAGATTATGGAATTATTATTTTGTTAGTTGGGATAATGGTTTTGATATCACATTAAAACATGGCTGAGGATGGTAGAGGCAGACAGATGAAACTAGCTTGGCAAATGGTAGCAAGCCAAGTGAGGAATACATAAGGATTCATTATGTTCTTCTCTTTACTTCTTTGTTTTGTGTCAAAATTTCCATCGTAAGTTTTTTAAAGCAGAAAAAGATGATTGTTATATTTGAAAAAGTTTGGACTCACTCTCAAAGAAATGATCCAAATAAGCAATCCACAATAAGTGACAGAAGCTAAGAGCATATTCCCTATATGACAGCTCAGTGTGATTTCCAAGAAAAAAAAATAATAACTAGTCACATGGTTTATAGTATGAACCACGTCACTTACTTTACCCTCTCTGGCATCAAATAAGGCGATTCACACTAAAACTATCTAACATATGAAATGGTATATGAACGGATGGGATTGTTATTACAGCAGTCACTTTCATTGTCATCATCATCATTACCGTTTATTTAATTATGAAAAAATGAAGATAAATAGACCCTTGAAATCTCCTGCTGAAGGTAAGTGTAGGGAATGAGCCCACGTGTTTGATGGAGAGACAATCGAACAAAGACAGAGTTAGATTCCCTTCTCCTGGCTTGCGAGACCTAGATACAGCTGGGAGGGTAGGGCCTTCTGGGACGAAACTTCCTTCTTTTAGTCTTCCTTTCCTTTCCTTCATTCATTCATTCAAAAACACCTCCTGGGCACCTGCGGCTTTGTGCCACGCACTACGCTGGTCCCAAGGATGACACGGAGCTCACAGTTGGGTGGAAGGCTACAGCCATCTGTGAAGAAGACTCGAACACAATACGGCATCGTGGGAACATGGGGCTGGGAAGGGGAAAGAGAGGCCGGCTTCTTGGAGTTGTGTTAGTACGCGGGAAAGAGGGAGGAAGAACATTCCAGCAGAAGACCAACATGACCACAGACATGAAAGAAAGTGCCTTAAGATGCCCCATGTAGCAGCTGCGGTGTTTATTTGCCAGGAGCAGGGGGACATAAAGTTGAGGGGACCTGTCAAAGCTGAGACTGAGCAAGGAGAGGCCAGAAGCCAGAGAACAGCCTGGGCAGGGTGAGGAGAGTAGAATCCTGAAGCTAGGGCATCAGCAGCAAGTGGGAGGCTACCAGGGGTTGGAGATGGCAGGCAGGAGTGGTGTCTCCTTCCTGCCTTCTGGCTCAGTTCTGAGCACAGGGGCTCTAGGACGACACTCCCCGATTCAAGCTGGGGAAGCCCAGGGTACTGCTCTGGTGGAAGCCACTGGGCTGAGGGTGGTATAAACCACGAGCTTCAGCCTGAGACACCATCAGGCAGTGCGTAGTGCTGAGTGCACATTAATTAGGGTTTCCCAGATTGAGCAAATAGAAGTGTCACTGCCAGCTCAGTTAAGAAAAATGGTAATGGTAATTTAAAACATGCATGTGTATGTGAGTGTGTGTGTGTGTGTGTGTGTGTGTGTGTGTGTATACATACATATATAAAATCAAGTCCAGATGACTCTCCACTGTCTCAAGTCAAAAATCCATCTGTTCTTTGGTTTGGGGGTGGTAAGTGGAGACACCCACCTGGCCTGTGCAGCTACAGAGCAAACTTCCTCCTTTGACCCTGAGTCTAGCAGATGGCCCCAGGGTGCCCCTCCATGCCCAGCCCTTGCCTCCCAGGTCTTGTCTGACTCATACATCACTCTTCCCCCCTCCCTCAGTGCTGCTGACTGATGCAGCTGCCCTCTTAGTAAAAGAGGCTGCAATACGGTGTATTGTTGCAAAAACTTTTTATCTTCTCTTTCAATGGAGCTGGGGCCAGTCCACCCCTTGCAAAGCTGAGATGTGAGGAAACACTGGGAGTGTGCATGCCTCAAATCAGAATCCTATGTCCGCTAGCCATGGGGCTGTCCCCCAATGCAGTCTCCATGTGCCCCCCAGTCCTCTAAATAATTTTCTCTTACTTTCATGTTTTTGTTTTAAACATAACCTTAAAAAATAAATGAAACCATGAGCTGAAGTCATCATTAAGTAGTATAAGTTTTCATGCCTACCAATTGAAGGCTGAATTGTGTCAAGTTGCTCCACTGTGTAAATGAAGGTTTCTAAGTCACATATGTCAAAAAAAATTGTTGGAAGAACAGTTATCACCTCTCTTCTCCCAGAATTGAGCATTTAATCTCTATTTAATGTGTCTTCATTAAATAAAATTTGCAATACTAATCTTCCCTTGAGGTAAATAAGATACCATCAAAATTTTTTTAAATCACATCTTATAGAAACCAGCATTTAAGATTGATGTGCTGACAGTTGTGATGAAGGTTGAGATCCCATTGTCTGAAACTAGAGAGCACAGCCTGGACTTTATCAATATCATTTGAACCAATATACTTGACTGCATCATTATTATTACAAATATTGAAGTCAAGATAAATAATTATAAAAGTAAATCTTAGGCTGTATTTTTACTATAAAGCACAACAAGGTACCTTCAAGAAGCCTGTCATCTGTCTACGTGGTGTGGTGGTTACATGTGCAGGCTTTGGTGTCAACCCACCCTGGACAAATCCCTCCATTTCCCAGCACATGACTTCTCTACCTCAGCCCCTTCAACTGCAAAATGGGAATGATAACAATGATAAAAATCATGCTGAATAGGTTTGTTGTTTGGGGGGTTTTTGTTTGTTTGTTTGTTTTCAAAAAAATACATGTAAAGTTCTTAGTACCTAACACACAGAGATTTGGGGTTTTTTGTTTTGTTTTGCTTTGTTTTGTTTTAAGTCATGAAAATGGTTATGGTTTCAGCAAGCTCTGGCCTACTTCTTAAAACCAGAGAGGACACTTGAATGGTCACTCATGACTACCCCTTATGGTCTTCACAGCTGCATGCTTGAGACAGGGGCCTTCAAGGAAGAACAGCCTGATTTCACTTTGGCAGAGGTTTCCAACTACCCTCCCTGGAATTCAGGAGGACCCTGAGTTCCATGGCATGCTTTGGGTCCAACCAATCTTTTGATTCAAATTTATCACATAATTGTCAAATGTATAAGAATCAACACAATCTAAAACGTGCTCTAGGCCAAATTTGATATATTGACGACAACCAATACTGCCTTGTTAACTGTTTTGAGGCAGACCTTAGAAAAGAACTTCTACTGCCAGATCTGTAGATATATTTGAAAGTCTTGTAAATGAGCCATTAAATATGATGTATGTATAGCTCTGAACTGATCTTTTTAAAATTCAAACACGCACAAGTAAAAAAAAATCAAAAAGTAAATATGAAAATTTAGATATAATCTAATACTTAATGAGGTACCAGGCAAGGTTGGTTGGTGCATTCATTCATTCGTTCATTGAACATTTATTTTATGCCTCAAAGGGGGGGAGCTTCTCTAGACACTTGTAAATATTTATGAATGATGTTCAAACATATTTATTCAGCCTGAATTGACCTACAATTAACAATAACAAGTGAAATCAGAGCACATTCCATCGTGGTACTGTCATGAAATTGATAAGCTTCACATTTGTTGTAATTATGGGAACTTATTTACAACAAATAAGTTAATACCACAAATATAGTTGTGATAAGAAAGTGAACTAGTTGTTAGATATTGTTGGCAACACATAATTTTTTTAAAAAGTCCCACAAATCCTCTTTAATGGTTTGAATAGGTTTAATTAAAGAGAATCCTGGGAATGCAAGGTACCATCTATACTCGAGTATATACGGTAAGTTACTCTTCTGTTTGAATCAGAATTCTCTTGATGTTGTGTGTCCAAAAAAGATTATAGAAATAGTTGGACAATGAGACTTGTATGAAAACAGCAAAAGTCAGCCATAATCATGATTTCTAATTTTTGTGTTTGTCAGCATAGCCTCAGTATTCTCTTTGACTAACTTTGTAACAATTAGGAAAGGGTGGACGTACACCTTTTTTAGACAAATGTGTACTTCCAAAGTACCGCCTTTATGTGTTTTACATATTGGGATACTGAGTAAAATTTTGCCTGAAAAAAATAATTGTGCTCCTGACATTTTAAAATCGCTGGCTTAAAAAAAGCCAGCAGACTGAAGGAGAGAGAAGTTTTCATAAGTTCCATCCTAAGGAGTTAAAAAAGAACTAAAAACAGAGAGCTCTCAGGGCTTCCAGCTACTAAAAGAGGAAAAGAATCAGAAACAGAAGAATTTTCTGTAAGAATATTGTAAGCTTCCAGAACATTTTAATTCTCATAAGCTTTTTATTAAAAAAAAAGAACTCCAACCCCTTTCTCCTTGCCTTTTCTTGAGTGTTCCTTAAGCATCAGGAATAGAACTCTTAAAGCAAAACAAAACCATTCAAAAAAACCTAACGCTGAGAGCAAGGCCTGTGGGTCTATTTCAAGAAACTGCAAAGTAGAGAGCAGCTCAGGAGACTGTGTCTCACTCCCTTTCTAGAAATGGTTCTGAACTGGAAGGCTAAGTTATACAACTAATTCAGCCTCCTCTGTACTCTCAGCGTGCTGGCAATGTTTTCCTTTGCCCCAAAGACCTTTCTCTTTCTCCTTAAAACAGTTATAGCAAACATTCAGTGTGCACCAAATCCCCTGCCCTACCCCAGCCTTTCTCAAATTGCACCTAAAACTAGGCATTATAATATCAGAAAGGATGTATGTATGTACAGTGGGTAAGATTGTGAACTCCTGAGCCATATTGCCTGAGTTTGAATCAAAACTCCATCATTTAGTTGCTGCCATGACCTTGGGGGAGTTAATTAACCTGTCTTAGGCCTTGGTCTCCCATCTATGAAATAATGTAATAAGGACAGCTTTCTCCTAAGTTAGGTTAGTGATCCGACAGATATACAGCTCTTAGAAAAGGAGCTGGTTCAATAAATATTAATGGACTGAACATAAAAAATTGCTTCTCTTCTCTTCTATAATCACTAAAATGACAAAAGAAGTTTAAAAGCAAATTTATAGCACTGCTAGAAAATCAAGAAAGGAGCTAAGCTGGGTGTGGCATTCACGCCTATAACACTAACACTTTGGGAGGTTGAGATTGGGAGGTTGAGATCAAGAGTTTGAGACAACTCTCAGCAAAAGCCAAGACCTGGTCTCTACAAAAGAATAGAAAAATTATCTGTGTGTGGTGACATGTGCCTGTAGTCTCAGCTACTTGGGAGACTGAGGCAAGAGGATACTTGAGCCCAGGAGTTTGAGGTTGCTGTGAGCAATGATGTCACCACAGCACGCTAGCTGGGGCAACAGAGTTAGACCCAGTATCAAGGAAAAAAAAAAAATGTTGTGTCCTAAAAGGAAAGTTATAACGTTTGAGTTCAACTTTCAAGTAAGCACTAGGTTGGTTTTAATTCCAGAAAATAAGCTACATATGTACCTTAAATCCACAATTCTCCGGCATCACCAGACATTGGACTCACTGGTGGAGCTTTTGAAACTAGCCAGGATAGAGCTGAACCTCCAGAGGGCCTGGCCTAATAGCTCTGAAGCACATCTTGAGAATTGCGGTTTTTAAATCCTTCCCATGCGACTCTAGGTACAGCCAGGGTTAAGAATATGCTAAATAGAAACCAACTACCAGTAATTTCTCCCACTCACAAAACTTAACAGAAATGTGGTAGCTATTAGGCTGAAGTATATTAAATTTTCCAACATTCAACAATTTTTTAACCTACAAACATGAAAATTTTGTATTTTTTGACTTGAAAATTACAGAAAAGGGGATGGAAAGTTTAGCAACACTGTCACTTGCAGTAATATAGAAAATAAAAAGTATATACAACCCAACCTGGTGTGATTGCACGTACCTATAGTCCCAGCTATTCTGGAGGTGGGCGCATTGCTTGAGCCCAATAGTTCAATTCCTGCCTGGGCAAAATAGTGAGATCCCATCTCTAACGAAAATTTACCCAATGAACTGGATGATCTAGTTGAACAAGCAAAATACTTCTAATATTTAGAGTAAAATATATATATTAAAGGAAGGACTTTGAAAGTCCAAGAAGGAGCTTTGAAAGTTCTCAACCTTGCTAGACAGTGAAGGATACTATAATGGAGAAAGGACTTCTGAGCAAAGATGAAATCCAGGGCACTGCCAGGAACACATCATATAAAAATGAAACAGAGGATATAAATGTAAAACCTTATCAAATCTCAGATTAATAAAAGGTGATAGCTCAGCATAACATTCAGTCCAAAAAACACCCCTCTAAAGATTCTTCTATTTCTAAGAGATCCTCTGAAACAAAGAGCTTCTAATAAGCTTACAGATATTGTCCCTCAGGAAAATCTCAAGGTAGAGAAGGGCTTATTTCAAAGAGATCTGTGAGTGTAACTTTTGTCTAAAGGAGTTGATCTCAATAAGATGCCCAGAACATCCACAAAATTTGTAAAGGAATTGTATGAACAGAACACTGCCATCTTGGACTAAAAGATAGAGACAGTGGAAAATGAAGGGGAAATTTTGTATCCCCCAAATTCTGTCAGGAAACAGGCTAAAGAAATTCCTCAGCTGCAGCACATGCTGCCTTTCATGAAAAAAGAAAGATGACTCATAAAGTGGAGCCAAGAGCCCAAAGGGAAGACCTGATAATCATGGAGAGCAAGGGCCAAGTCCTAATAGAGGAAGCGGAAACAATTGACTGGCTGGATTTCAGGATGCCTATGGACCAGTAACTCTTCTGTGCCTCATATGTCCTCCTTTCTTGAACTGGAATTTCTATAGCACTTATCCTCTGCCTATCTCACCATTGGATGCTGTGCTTTTCTGGGGATAAGGAGAGTTGTTTTTAATTCACAGGTCTCTAAAAGCAAGAGGATCTATATTCAAAGAGTTATACATCTGGAGCTAACCTGAAGAGTTTCATTTGAACCTGAGGCTGATTTAGGTGATGAGATTCAGGACTTTGAGCTGGTGCTGTAATGAAAGGAGCCTTGTTGGACTTTGGAAGCGATAAGTATATTTTGCATCTGGGAGGAATGCAATATAAATAATTTGTGGCTGGTGGGCAGACCATGGTGGTTTAAAAATTTGTTCATAAATTATTTGATAGTCCTTCCTTCCAAATGCATATGTCCTCTTCTTGATTGTGGACTAGACTTAGTGATACACTTATAACGAATACAATAAAGCAGAAGCGACAGTGGGCAAATTCAGAGTGCCACAGTTTTCACCTTACTCACTCGTGAATAATTCATTTGGGGAAGACATTTAAATAGTTCATGGTGAGGCCTGTATGGCATCCTACCAAAAGATCGTGCAAAGCTGGGGCCTCCTGACAGTAGTCACAGGGATGGGCCATGTTGGAAGTAGGTTCTTCAGCCCAACCAGTCAGCTTTTAGAGCAGTGCAAGCCCTGGACATCCTTACTGCAACCACATGAGAGACTCTGAACTGGAACCACTCAGATTCCTGACCATACAAGCCATGAGATAATAAATTCTTATTGTATTAAACCATGAAGTTCTAGAGTTTTTTGTTATGCAGCAATAAATAACTAATCAAGGAAATAGCAATACAGATCCTACAGATGTTAAAAGGTTCCAACTTTATATTAAAAAATATGAAAGATGAAATGGACAAATTCTTTAAAAAATACAACTTACCAACACTCATACAAAAAAGAAATTGAAAATTTGTTTAGCCTTATGCATATTTCTGATTTCACTTCTGCTCTTGCCAAGTTTAACAAAAATTTAAAGTTTGTTGCTGTTATTCAAGTTCCAACATTTGCACCACAGCACACAAAAACACACAACAGCAATGATAAATGCTGTTCAGCAAGGTGCCACCACATGTCAATACGAGCACAGCTGTGAGACACTGACGTATGAAGGTCATGAAACCTTACTAACTTGTTTGTACAGTGCTGCCAGTGCAAGAGCATGGTGGTAAGTTCATGAACTTAATTGTGAGACTGTGCATCTGTGATTAATTTTTTAAGTTGTTATATAAAAAAATCTAGAATTAACTTTTATACGGTTATCCAGTTGGCCCAGTATCATTTATGGAAAAGTTGTATTTTTCTTATTCAAGATTGTCTTGACTATTCTCAGCTAACATGACACTTTTTACTTCTCTTCCCTCTATCTCCTGAAACCACTTGGTTGATCTCCCAAATTTTGTAAACCCCACATGCAATAGACATCTTCTCACCTGACCTTACTTAATTTTTCTTCCATCATTTTGTACTCTCAACTTTTGGCCCCTTAAAGCTTCTGTTCCCTTATTGTAGCAGACCACCATATAGCTTGTGGCAAGGAGAAGAGAGAGTTAAGCTTGGAATATTTAGTAATCATAAGAAACACCTGTAACATCTTGGGTCTGTAACACCTTGGTGATAAGGGCATGGGGAGGATTCGGCTGTCCTAACATGAGAGCTTGTGAGAGGAGAACAGCAGTGATTGGCAGTCTCTACACCTGTGTTGTTAAGAGCCGCGGGCTTACGTCTATAAGGAGCTGCAGGAGAAAGCAGTCGGGGAGCATTCATACGTTCTTTCATGGACCTCCTCGCTCTGACTCTGTGGCTTCTCCTGCCTGCAGAACGCCTGCATGGTGTCTCTTTAGGAAAGACTGCTAAGATTCATTCTCTTATTAAGATTGCTTCACTCCCTCAAATACTGTCTTTCTCTCTCTGTCCCATCTGCTAAAGCAAATAGCCCTCAGGCACCTAAGGATAATTGTTCCGGAGCTAGATAGTGACTGGAACATAGCTAGATAAGCTGGGGCTGGAGATGTGGTTAGTCCCAGGAGCCCATCCTCAGACTTCTTTTTGCTATGCTTTTCAGAACTCATATTCTTCCTAAATGATCTTATTCAAATCCATGCCTTTAGCTCCCTCCATTCATGGATGGCCCCCAAATATTATTCTAAGTTCAAGTTTCTAATTCTCAAGTGCAAGCAAGGATACTTGAATTAATTATATCCAAACACAAATTTATTAATCTCATTCCCAAAGGTTCAGTAAATTGGCCAGATAAAACTTATTTGCAAAAGTCGAAAGACTATTAATGAGAACCCCTTTAGCTTTCAGTCCCACCACATCTACAAACATCTTAAAATTTCCCCACTAGGCTGTGTGTGGTGGCTCACACCTGTAATCCCACCATTTTGGGAGGCCAAGCTGGGAGGATCACTTGAGGTTAGGAGTTTGAGACTACCCTGAGCAAGAGCAAGATTCCATAGCTATTAAAAAGTGGAAAAATTAGCCAGATGTAGTATTATGTGCCTAGTCCCAAATACTTGGGAAGCTAAGGAAGGAGACTATCTTGAGCCTAAGACTCTGAGGTTGCAGTGAGCTGTGATGACACCACTGCACTCTGCCTCAGATGACAGCTAGACTTATTTAAAAAACAAAACAAAACTGCCACACTTCATCCTTCATTCTTCTTAGATCCCCTATAGCTAAAAACGTGCCACTGTACTCAGTCGCCAGAAACCTTGAAATCTTCAATCACCCCTTCCAGTTTGTTAGTCACCACGTTCTGTTTACTTAACATACTAAGCATCTTTGAATCCTTTAGCAGTGAGAGAGTCAACATCTTGGGGTCAGTTGAGTCACATACTCAGGAATAAAAACTGAGGACCACAGCTCAGGATTTGAACAAACGACTTAACATGAAAGGGGACCTAGGTAGCTATTATTCTGGGATTGAAAAGGACGAGGAAACAGATGACAGTACTGTCCCTCACAGTGGAAGCCCCAGGGAAGGGAGGACTCCAGGGCTGGAGCAGCTGATTGAGGTCAGCTCAAGAGGAGCAAGACAAGCTGATCTGGGCCTGAGAGGGAGACCTAAAGCTGAGCCGGGGAGGGAGGGGAGGCCCATGTACAACCTGCCCCAATGACCTCAGCAGCTATGAAATGGATCAACTCAAAGAGAGACGCTAATGTCCTCTCTTTTCCTCCCCATCAGCAGGCAGATTCATAGTCCTTTTATCTCCTAAGCTGAAGTGACCTGGAGCATAGCAGGTCAGCCAGTACAATAGCCAGAAGAGACTTGTGCTAAAAGGACCAGCAGAAGTGATGCAAAATACACCCACTTTCTGCTCAGAAGGGAAATTCCTCAAAGAAGTGAGTCTCTCATTTAGGCAAAAGTGTAGACTCCTAATACCCGTTCATGGGGTTTGGTTTTGCTCAATCTTGTACTTGAGGACATTCAGATAACTCTACCCAGTGAATAATAAACCCATCTTATTTCCTGAGGGGATTCTGCATATCTGGAAGATAAATTATCTTGGAAATCAAATTAAATATCCATTTGCATGGAGCTCACCTAGCCTTGCTCAGGACTAGGTATGGAAACCCCTGGGGAGAAGACACCACCATGGCTGGGTTTTGCCAGGAAATGGATTTAAAGCATCAAGTTTGGTTTCAACACTTGGAAATCATCCATCTCAATGAGGAAAAGAAATCATCTGATCTTTGACTGTGCTGGTTTAAAGACAAGACATTTCTCTGCATCACATAATAGGCTTGTGACCCCAAGGGACACCTAGTCTCTCTTCACCTTCTCAGCAGCTGTGAGCTCTGAGCGGCAGACATGAGCATGAAGGAAAAGGGGCTTCCTTACTGCACATTAAGGAAGGATGGATGGTGTGAGCCAAGAGCAGGGTCAGAGATACAGGGAACCCCAAACGGCAGTTAATTTTAATTTTAATTTTAATTGGCCTTGGCATACCCTTGATGACTTCTTGTGCAATAAATCCATCCTCCTAATTATCAGCTTAATTAACCTAATTATCACTTAAGCTAATATTTAAGTTTGTTGGTATTCTCCAAGTTACACACAGTGCAAAGGGGCCCAGGAGCACACAGAGGGGAGGGCTGGGGCTGAGATCACGCTGAAGAGTTACTGGGAGTTAACAGGAGCTGCCGCTCAGAACACCAGGCACACTGCTAAGCTGATGGAAACTGGCTAAGTGGCCTTCTGGGTCAGCCAGGCCCCCAACTCTCCCTTCATCTGCAGGGAGAGTTTTCCCACTGGTGTTCATCACTGCAGAGATGGGGAAAGTGGTACTGTTCATCCCCACACCTTTGTGTACCCCGCCCTTAGCCATGAACTCCAGGGGACTCTCTACCCCCTCCCCAAACTCTGTGAGTCAGCTCCTTGGTCCCTCCTGCTGGCAGCCTCCCCTGTGGGCTTCCTGATCCCTGCTGGTGGACCAGTAACATTCAGTGCACTGATGTGCGGGGGGAAGCCACTTTATAAATGTTTGATAAAGAAGTGAATCAATTACCCTGTGCTTAGCACTTTCTACATTTAAAGTAATTGCTTGTTTTTTTATTTATCACTACCAGTACTGTGAACCCCTTGAGGATAGAAAACTTATTCATTTGTATGTCCCTGGTTTTAATAATGCAAGGCATAGAAAAGGCATTAGTGAATGGGGGCAGAGCCCACCTATTCCCATCCTGGAAAACTGACTGTTTTTTTAAAGTAAGCAAACTTTTGTGTAAATCTTTCTGGCTCACAAAGTGCTTTCATATGTCTTGTCATTGCTCATCCTCATGGGGGCTGGGGACAGGAGAGGGTATCAGAGTGGGACTATGAGTTAGATACTTTCACTACTTTCCTTGTACAGATGAGAAAACTAAAGTTCATGAGGTTACACGGCCTACACCTGATCACATGGCTCATAACTGAAACAAGAACTCTGGCTGGGTTCCTTGACTCTAAATCTATTCTTGGTTATTTTCTAATCCATTAGCAAAGCTTGTTCTCACCTCTCTCCACAAGTCCTACCTCCCAGGAGCACTCTCCTCTCAACTGGTTATGAAGTAATGTCTGTTCCAAGGTTTGTTCCTCCTGGTTTAAGGGTTAGGATAAACCACAGATAGAGGTATTTGCCTTTCAGGATGACACTACTGGAAAACTGATGTCCAGAAGAGAATGACTTTCCAATACAAGAATTCCAGACACTGGGCCAGGTGAGGAGAACATGGAAAACGACTACAGGCAGTAACCTGGGAGACCCAGGTTAGCCATTAATTATGTATATTTTATAAAGTGACAATATTAATCATTTGTTGCTACACATCAAATACTCTCAAACTTAGCAGCTTACAATAACAGTAAACATTAAGTATTGCACATGGATTCTGAGTGTCAGGACTGTGGGGACAGCTTAGCTGGGTGGCTCTAGTTCAGGGTATCCTGTGAGGTTACCATCAAGATGGTGAGAGCTGCAGGCATCCTAAGACTTGACTGAGGAGGGAGAACCCACTTCCAGTGTGGCTCACTCGCACTGATAAAGGTCTCAGTTCTTCCCCATCTGGGCCTCTCCATGGGCTACTTGACTATGCTCAGTTGGCTTCACTCAGCATGTATGATGCGAGAGACAGTAAATAATGGGGTTCAGGACATACTACCCCATTTGAGAGAACTGCAGAAGCATGAAGGTCAGACTCTCCTCTTCCCCTTCTCCCCTGGAGTAGCCATAAAAGGATTCTCTGACCTTCCTCTCTGAAATAGGTCATAAGGCCTCCATTCCAAAAGTACCCACTCTATACTCAGAGGAAAGGAACATCCCTATCCTCAAAGACACACAGATGCCAAGAAGAATCTGAACAAACAAGCCCTGCTGGGTTCCCACAGTGTACTGCCACTAGAGCATAGCGTTTTGTCCTCCAATCATGCTTCTCCACAACCATTTGCTTCTTCAACAAACTCAGTATTAAAAAAGTACAAGCTTACCTGTTTCTTTGGGTCTTCACTTCTGAAGGCTCTCATGTCCCATAAAACGTATATTAAATAAACTTGTATGCTTTTCTCTTGTTAACCTATCTTTTTTCATACGGTCCCCAGTCATGAAACACCCACAGGTGAACAAGATACCATTTTTTCTCCGTACACCAGTCAGATATCACAATGTCTTTTCTTACATAGTCTTTTGCATTGTAAGAAACAGACCCTTTGTCTTGGTCTGATTTGCGTTGCTTGGGAGGAACACCTGAGATTCAAGGAAAAGAGGTTCATTTGGCTCACAGCTCTGCAAGCTGAAATACGGAGCATTTGGTGAAAGCCTGAGGCAGCTTCCACTCGTGGACGATGGTAAATAGGAGCAGGTGTGGGCAGAAATCATATGGAAGAGAGGAAGCAAGATGGAGAGGTGGGGCTGTGCAGGTCCTTTTTAACAATTAGTCCTGGAGGAAACTAATAGAGACCTCACTCGTGACCATGAGGATAGCACCAAACCATTCATGAGGGATCTGCCCCGTTACCCAAACACCTCCCATTGGGCTCCACCTGCAACATTGGGAATCAAGTTTGAGATTTGGAGGGGACAGACATCTAAACCGTTGTGCTTGAAGTCATACTTCTTTCCTCATTACCACAATATCCTGTTGGTTACAAAGTCAGCCTTATACATTGTAGAATACATTCAAAGTACTCAGGACGGGGCTCCTGGGGCCATTCTGGAAGTGGCTACCACAACTTCAAGTGATCACTCTGAGCAAGTTTTGCTTTGCTCCTAAATTTGATTTATTGATGGTTACACCATGAAATAACAGGTTTTTTTTTTTTTTAATGTGTTTTAAACAAGCAATTTGGCAACTTAAAGATTGCCAAAAAATGCGAAGTTAGGTCCTCCACCATGATGAAGCTACAAGAGGTCATGATCACACCGTTGGTTTCTGGCAGAGCTCAGAATGGAGAAAGAAGGCAGGAGAACCAATTAGCCTCTACGTCCCCCCAAGGCTTCAAATTAGACTTTCAATCCTACCTCCAAATAAAATTACTCATATAATTTCAAAGATACAGGAATGAAAGGAGAAGGCATTCATTGTCCAACCTTAAACTTGAGCTCTGTGACTATATAATAGTGCCTGTAGCACAGAAAGGCTGTGAATTAATATTTTTCTAGATTATGACTATTACATTACATTGCATTTTTTTCTGTAAAAAGTTTTAATTTATAAAATGTAAATATTTAGAATATTCCACAATTTTTATGATTCTCAATTTTTTAATTGCTCCTTTTATTTTAAAATACAAGAAACTTCAAAAACTAAAGTGGCCCTAGTCTGGGCTAGGTGCCCATGCTCAGTGATTAGGGCACCAGCCACATACACAGGGGCTGGTGGGTTCGAACCCAGCCTGGGCTTGCTAAACAACAGTGACAACTACAACAAAATAAAATAGCTGGGCATTGTAGTGGGCACCTATAGTCCCAGCTACTTGGGAAGCTGAGGCAAGAGAATCGCTTAAGCCCAAGAGTTAGAGGTTGCCTTGAGTTGTGATGCCATGGCACTCTACTGAGGGTGACATAGTAAGACTCTGTCTCAAAAAAAAAATACCGCATATACTTGAGTATAAGCCAACCCGAGAATAAGCCGACCCCCTTAATTTTACCCTAAAAACTAGGAAAACTTAGTGACTCGAGTATAAGCCGAGGTGGAAAATGCAGCAGCCACTGGTAAATTTCAAAAATAAAAATATATACCCAAAACAATTACAATAATTGAGGGATCAGTAGGTTAAATGCTTTTCAATATTTATTGCTAAA
>CAUYPK010120428.1:0-12883 GCA_963574355.1 Loris lydekkerianus
ACAAAATCCCAAAATCAGAGATGTTGGCGTGGATATGGAGAAAAGGGCACACTTCTACACTGCTGGTGGGAATGCACACTAATACATTCCTTCTGGAAGGATGTTTGGAGAATACTTAGAGACCTAAAAATAGACCTGCCAGTCGATCCTATAACTCCTTTATTAAGTTTATACCCAGAAGACCAAAAATCACAATATAACAAAGACATCTGTACCAGAATGTTTATTGCAGCCCAATTCATAATTGCTAAGTCAGGGGAAAAAACCAAGTGCCCATCGACCCACGAAAGGACTAGCAAATTGTGGTACATGTATACCATGGAATATTATGCAGCCTTAAAGAAAGATGGAGACTTTACCTCTTTCATGTTTACCTGGAACATATTCGTCTTAGCAAAGTATCTCAGGAATGGAAGAAAAAGTATCCAATGTACTCAGCTCTACTATGAAGCTAAATTATACCTTTCACATGAAGGCTATAACCCAACTATAGCACAAGACTATGGGGAAAGGGTCAAGGAAGGGGAAGGGAGGGGGGAGGTCATGGTGGAGGGAGTGTAATGGGTGGGGCCACACCTATGATGCATCTTAGAATGGGTACAGGCGAAACTTCCTAAATGCAGAATACAAATGCTTACTTACAGTAACTAAGAAAATGCCATGAAGGCTACGTTGAACAGTTTGATGAGAATATTTCAGATTGTGTATGAAACCAGCACATTGTACCCCTTGATTGCACTAATGTACACAGCTATGATTTAACAATACAAATAAATTAATTAAAAAAAAAAAAAGGTTGCATTAGTTTACAGTACCACCAGCAGTGTGAAAGTGTTCCTTTCTCTCCACATCCATGCCAACATGTGCAATTTTCAGATTTTGTGATGTGGGCCATTCTCACTGGGGTTAGATGATATCTCAGGGTGGTTTTGATTTGCATTTCTCTAATAATTAAGGATGATGAGCATTTTTTCATATGTTTGCTAGCCATTCATCTGTCTTCTTGAGAGAAGTTTCTGTTCATCTCTCTTCCCCATTGATATATGGGATTATTGGCCTTTTTCATGTGGATTAATTTAAATTGCCTGTGTTCTTTTCATGGGACCCCAGGAATTTATTCTTTGATTGCTTTTCTTTCTGTCTCAATTTGTACATTTCCTGCTCTAGACTTGGAAATGGCTACATTTCTAAGGAATCCTGGTTGCCTTTGGTGAAAGGACTTAGAGACCACAATGTGAGTACTTGTGGAGTCTTCCAACTTGTTTTCTAGGGTCTACTTGCTCCCTCACACACCTACCAAAAGTAATACTTCCAGATGAATCTTCCTGGACCCCGAATGGGATGTGTATTTTAGCATTCAAAATATTTCAGTGAGCTTCTACTGCTAACAAGATATAAGCCATTGATGACAGCCTAGAAGTCAAAGCTTCCCACACCCAGCCCTGCTCCCATCTCTCATTGCAGCTTTGCCTGGACACCAGGATACAGCCAGGCAGTCCTGGTTCCTGGAGTAGTTCATGCCTACCCAGAGTGTCACTATTGGGTTTGAGCCAGAGGCAGGCCAGAGCGTGAAATGTCAGACATTACCACACCAGGGTTGGTCCCATGTGTCATTTGCAGGCTGGGTGATTTGAGTTTGTCATCTCTCCTCACAGGCTGCAGGCTCCCCATTTACAAAAACCAAGATGACAACACCAACCTCACATGGTCATTTTGAGGATTAAGTTAGAAGACTTACGTAGATCATCTAGCCCAGGACACTAAAAGACAATAAATAATAGTTTACTGCCCTTCCCTAGATCACTTACCCTCAGTTATATAATCAGATGGTTCAGAATCTAAAAATTCTGAGTTCTTCCTAAAGTGCTGCTGCTATTTTTACCTGTCCTTTCACAAAAGGTTACAGCCCCGTCCTGTTGTCTGGGAGAGGGCAGCCCTGAGTCACTTCCTCCCTCCTTGTGCTGGTCCTTCTGTGCCCAGCTGGACTGGGGCCAGGCTGCTCATGGAGAGCTGCCCATGCCATGAGGGCTTGTGCTCGTTGACATTCAGGAGGGTTTCCGTAAAACCATCCACTTTGCAGGAGACTGGGCTGACCTCCCACTTCCTGAATTGGTCACGCATCTCCACTTCCCTGACATCCTCTTTCTGAAACTGATCATGTTTTCTCCCAGAGTTAGCAATGACTAGCAGGTGGTTGATATTAGAATTTGAGGCTGACATCTTTGGATTTCAAACATGTGATAAGACTCTTTCCTTTAAAAGGCAAGAATGATTGTATGTGATTTCCAGCCTTAGCTGCATCTCAAAATGACCAGGGAAGCCTAAAAGTACTGATGCCTGCAACCCGCTCTAGAGACTCTGACATAATTAACCTGGGTGTGGCCTAAGCACTGAGAAAGTTAAAAAAACTCCCCAGGTAATTCTAATGCACAGTGAAAGGTAAGAACTGATATAAGGTAAATGCTCAGGTAGGTGCAGTGTCTGTCCTCAAGCAGGTGTCTTATCAGCTGAGAAGCTACAAAGCAAAGTTGGCTTTTCTTGCCTTCCAGGGCTCTCCTGTGTGCTATGCATTCAGGTGAGGTAAGAGATGGACATACCTGCCAAGTCATGGATCATGGTTGGTTTATGGGCCATGCCAAAGGGTCTGGGCTAGATCTTGCCAAAGCCCTTGTTGTCTTTTCAGTAGATTGGCCACCTGGTCAAGTATTACCTGACAGCCCCGAAGAGAATGGATTGCAGCAGAGATGGTCAGAGGAGGCCAGGAGACCATTGAGATCCCAGGGAGATGGTGACAGCCTGAAACAAGGCAAGCGCAGTGGTGGGTGGCCCAGGCATGAAGAGAAGTGGGGTGAGCTCCCCTTCCTCCCCCTGGGGTGCCCAGGCCTCCTGGCCTTTCTGTGCTGAGCCTGTTCTAACTGTTGCCTCCTGGTTTGCTGGGGTTTTGTATGTGCATAGGCTTTAGTATCACCACTGAGTTGTCTCTTAATCACAGTAATGATTATGCCTTTTGTTGTGGGCCTGGCATTGGCTCAGAACTCACTTTACCATTAAGAAAACAAAAGCTGGCAGCATCTGTAGCTTAGTGGGTAGGGCGCTGGCCACATACACTAAAGCTGGCAGGTTCCAACCCAGCCCAGGCCAGCTAAAACAAAAATGACAACTGCAACAATAACAACAACAACAATAAGTAGCTGGACATTGTGATGGGTGCCTATAGTCCCAGCTACTTGGGAGGCTGAGGCAAAAGATCGCTTGAACCCAAGAGTTTGAGGTTGCTGTGAGCTATGATGCCACAGCACTCTACCAAGGGCAACAACTTGAGACCCTGTCTCAAAAAAAAAAAAAGAAAAAGAAAACCAAAGCTTAGAGAGGTTAAGGGACTTGCCCAAGGCCACATAGCTGGGAGGAAGTGAAGCTGGATACAGAGAAGTTTCTGACTTAACTGTTAAATCACCCCATCTCCACTTCCTTCTTGTGGTGCTCAGGGCCCTCCCCAAACTGATGCCAGTGCCTTTCGAATTGAACCTCAGAACTGGCCATACCACAGGCAACATTGGAGGCTCTGTCCTGGTGGTTGCCACCATCTTGGATTCAGAGTTTTGGTTGGTGTCCACACAAATGAGAGGATCCAACTCATGGTGAAATCAGCTACATTAACCAACCTCTTAAATAGTTCTAATTTAGATTATTTCAACTCTTATTTCTTCATACCTAAAAATATCCTCTTGTCCCTTAAGTTTTCCACATGCTACAGTATTGAAGCCCCATAATTTCACCTTTCATTAGTCAGAAAAAAACATTAAAAAATAGTGTTGGTGAAGTACTTAACCTTTGAACCAGGCATGGTGGCTGATGCCTGTAATCCCACCACTCTAGGAGGCCATGGAAGGTGGGTTGCCTGAGCTCACAGGTTCAAGACCATCCTGAGCCAGAGTGAGACTCCCCCCCATCTCTAACAATACCTGAGCACTGTAGCAGGCATCTGTAGTCCCAGCTCCTTGGCACTCTACCGGGGGTGAGAAGTGAGACTGTGTCTCAAAAAGGAAAAAAAAGAACTTAACCTTTGTAAATAGTCAGAAGTTCCTATGTGAAGACTTTGAGTTCAGGTTCTGAGTTCCTCTATGGAAATCCAAAAAGCTTAAGGGGATAGGGATTACACTTAAAGAAATTTTGAATCAGCACACTGGGAATGCAATCTGGAATTATACCCACAATAATTGGAACTAATTTCTTAAGGTTTCATCAATTTCCAGGGGAGAGGCAAGATGCCCCACTGAAGCCAGCTTTCAGCAGAGTCTCCTGTCCAGAGGAATACATAATGTCCAGAAACAACCCAATAAAGTGGAAGATCGGGAGCTGAGCTGAGAGGGAGGATCAACAGGTTCATATTACCCCTGCTGAGGCAAGCTGGGACTCCAAGGAAACAAATTTCAGGTACAAAACCCAACCCAATAAAGTGGAAGATCGGGAGCTGAGCTGAGAGAGAGGATCAACAGGTTCATATTACCCCTGCTGAGGCAAGCTGGGACTCCAAGGAAACAAATTTCAGGTATAAAACTCATCCCAAAAAGGACAGGAATCCTCCCCCCCCCCCCCTTCCACGACAGTGGCTTGAGGCAAGAAGAGAACAGAGGACCATTTGTTTCACCAACAGGGAGAGAATGACTGAGGGCCGGGACTCAGTCCACAGAGAGATACTGCTGCAAGCCCAGGCAGTTTCTTGTCAGGGCCAAAAGTTGATCTAATATTCTCCCTACCTTCCTGAACTCCCAATCCACCCCTCCCCCCTCTCCTGGAGGTCTGAAAGACTACCCCCTCCAAATTCTGGAGTGTTTGACAAATTTTTGCTAGCACAGGGCATCTCAAGAGCTGTGAGGCAGTTGCACTGAAACTATAATTTTAATAGAGTCGGGGACTTGCCCCATGTTGGAAAGAGTATAGCTCAGGACTGCACCACCGACCACCGGGGACCACAGTGGGTGCACCCCATCAGCTTCTGCTACCTGAAGAGCACAGCCCAAAGGTTCCCCAGATCTCTGCCCAAAGGCTCCCCAGATCCCCACCTGGGTCCTGTGACCTGTGCGGCTGGCAGCCTGCAGAGGGCCTCTTGGCTCCCTGCACAGCTCCTGCAACTGTGACCTGCGGCTGGCAATTCCACCTGGCTCCTGCAATCCATGGGGCCCACAGCTGGCAACTCCCACCCAGCTCCTGCGACCCATGTGGCCCACAGCTGGAGACTCCGCTCTCGGTTCCTGAGACCCAAGGCCCATGGCCAAGACTCCTGCCTGGCTCCTGTGATCTACTGCCCCAAGGCCACTGACTCCACCCTCTGGCTCCCCTTCTGGCTCCTGCAGCTCTGCAGGGGAGTTAGCAGCTTTGCCCTTTAGCTCCCTGCCCAGCTCCTGTGGCCCCAGGACCGGGGTCAGAAGCTCTGCCCTCTGGTGCCTCACCTGCCTCCTGCAGTACACTTCAGTACCCTAGACCAGCAGCACCACCCCTGAAAATGGCAGCACCACCCCAACAGTGGTGGCCGCTCCATAGTATCTCCCACTGGGGTCAAATTTGGGAAAAAAATCTCCCCAATCCTGTGGAACATGGGGGGAACCTGACTTGACCTGTAGGGGCTCCAGAGGTGGAGTGTGGCCAAGGCAGAGGCATGGTCTCTGAGGAAGAAAACCACACTCCTCCAGGGTAATCCCTGGCTGGTCACAAACACAGGTGGAACACTCCCCAGTTTCCAATGATAACCTGAGGCCTGAACTAGACCCACCTACAGGTCATACAGAGAGACAGCTGGTTGGGGAGGCATTGTCTCCTCTTTGACTTAGGTGCAAATCCCTGGTGTAATTGAGTATTAGAGAGAGCTGGGCTTCAGCCCTGTGGGGCAACCAGTGACTGGGGGTGATGGTGATGCAAAGTGGGAAAAGAGACCCAGGCCCCCAGGAATAATTCTTTTGCTCAGTGGGCCTTTCTAACTCCTCAGACCTCTTGAGCAAGTCACACTTGAACTGTCAGTAGCCACCTGCTGTCCAATTGCTGGAGACCTTTTGAACCCTCCCACTTGATTGGTGTTTGTGCTGACCAGACAATTGGTTTGGAACTCTTGATCTGGGCCGAAAACCCAGGGACTCCCCCACTATACCCTGGTTGTGTTGTAGAAGGAGGCTCTGATTATCCTTTTCCAGTTATTGCCAGTGGGGGGCAGGGTATCTTAATTGCTTGTATTCCTCCACAGCTGAGATTTCAACCCAAAGTCGTTAATCCACTAGGATTGGTCAGAGTCTAGCCAAAGACAAGACAGACCCACCTAGCCCCATCATACCAAGTGGGTCCCCAGAGTCTTAGGCTATAATACTGATTGGGACCTTAGTAAAGCCATAGGGGGAAAGCCGCAGTTGCCAGTCCCAGAACTGTGGTGAAGGGCTGATTAATTACAACTCCAGGAGCCCTCACTTTAATTCCACCTTACCAGCCTCTCTAAACAAATGATGAATAATAACTATAGGGTGAAATCAGCAGAAAAACTTAGGCAACATGAATAACCAGAGTAGATCATCTCCCCCAAGGTACAACAAAGGAGATGCAACAGAAGATCCTATCCATAAACAAATGGCTGAGATGTCAGAAATTGAGTTCAGAATTTGGATAGCAAATAAGATTAAAAGAATTAAAGTAAAATTGGAATTAGAAGTTGAAAGAGTAATTCAAAACTTGGCTCCAGAATTCAACAAATTCAAAGATAAAATCACCAAAGATTTTGAGAAATTGAGACAAGAAGTTACATCCCTCAAAGACTGAGAAATACAGTAGAATCCCTCAGTAATAGGATGAATCAGGCAGAAGAAAAGATCTCAGATATTGAAGACAAAGCTTTTGAACGCTCCCAAACCCTCAAAGACAAAGAGAAATGGAGAGCAAAGACAGATCATTCCCTGAGAAAGTTGTGGGACCACTCCAAAAAAGCAAACATTTGCCTTATTGGAATTCCTGAAGGAGATGAGAATGATATGAAAGGCACAGATGCTCTACTCCAAGAGATTTTAGAGGAAAACTTTCCAAACATGGCAAGAGATGCTGAAATTCAGATAGCAGACAGTTTCAGAAACCCAGCACAACTCAATCCAAATAAAGCATCCCCTAGACACATTGTAATTAACTTTGTCAAAGATAATATGAAAAAGAAAATCCTGCAAGCAGCTAGACATAAGAAAATCATAACATAAAAGGGGAAGAATATTAGAATGACAGCAGATCTTTATGCTGAAACTTTTCAAGACAGAAGAGGATGGTCATCAACCTTCAATCTCCTAAAACAAAATAACTTTCAACCCAGGATCCTGTACCCAGCTAAACTGAGTTTCATTTATGATGGAGAAGACAAATACTTTAATGACATTCACACATTGAAGAAATTTGCCATAACTAAACCAGCTCTTCAAGATATTCTCAGACCTATCCTCCAAAATGGCCCCACAATGCTCTGCCACCAAAGTAAACTCATTCAGAAATTATTGATCAAAACCCAAGTTCCACAGTGATGAAAGGATTAAAAACATCCACTGGTCTTTCCAAAAACTTGACACCCAAAATGCTACTAGGTTTATCAATACTCTCAATTAATGTGAATTGCTTAAATTATCTGCTGAAGAAGCACAGGTTAGCTGACTGAATACAAAACTCAGGCCAGATATCTGCTGCATACAAGAATGTCATCGTATCTTAAAGGATAACTAGAGACTTAGAGAGAAGGATTGGATAACTATAGACTCAGAGGGAAGGATTGGACAACTATAATCCAGGCAAATGGAAAACAGAAAAAAGTAGGGGTTGCAATTTTATTTGCAGTTACATTAGGTTTTAAACCAACAAAAAAAGAAGACAATGATGGTCACTTCATGTTTGTTGAGGGAAACCCTCAACATGATGAGATATCAATTATTAACATTTGTGCACCCAGCCAAAATGCTCCTAAATTTATAAGCAAGACCCTAACAGATATGAACAATATGATATCTTCCAGCACCATAATAGTCAGAGATTTTAACACTCCTTTGGCAGTGTTGGATAGATCCTCAAAGGAAAAACTAAGCAAACAAATTCTGCGACAGAATTAAACTTCACTGTACAACAATTGAATTTAATAGACATCTACAGAACATTTCATCCTAACAAAACTGAATACACATTCTTCTCATCAGCCCATGGAACATCCTCCAGAATTGATCACATCTTAGGTCACAAGGCTAACCTCAGCAAATTTAAAAGAATAGAAAGTATTACTTGTATTTTCTCAGATCATCACAGTATAAAAGTTGAACTCACCAATAACAAGAATCTGTATACTCATACAAAGACAGGGAAACTAAATGACCTTATGCTGAAATACAGCTGGATCAAAGAGGAGATTAAGAAGGAAATTACCAAGTTTTTGGAACAGAATGATAATGAATATATGAATTACCAGAACCTCTGGGATACCACAAAGGCTGTCCTAAGAGGGAAATTTAGAGCACTGCAAGCCTTCCTTAAAAGAATAGAAAGAGAGGAAGTCAACAACTTAATGGGACATCTCAAGCAATTGGAAAAGGAAGAACACTCCAACCCAAACCCAGCACAACAAAAGAAATAACCAAAATTAGAGCTGAATTAAATGAAATTGAAAACAAACAAAAAAAATTATTCAAAATATCAATGAATCAAAAAGTTGGTTTTTTGAAAAGTTTAACAAAATAGACAAACCATTGACTAGTCTAAGCAGAAATAGAAATTTAAAATCCCTAATTTCATCAATCACAAATGAAAAAGGTGAAATAACAAGACACACCACAGAAATTCAGAAAATGAATACTACAAAAAACTCTATTCTCAGAAATACAAAAATCTGAAAGAAATTGACCAATACTTGGAAGCATGTCACCTTATTAGACTTACCCAGAAAGAATTAGAAATGTTGGACAGACCTATATAAAGTGCTGAAATAGCATCAACTATATGAAGTCTCCCAAAAAGGAAGAGTCCATGCCCAGATGGCTTCACTTCGGAATTCTACTGAACCTATAAAGAGGAACTAGTACCTATATTACATAACCTTTTCCAAAACACAGAAAAAGAAGGAATACTTACACTTTATGAGGCAAATATCACCCTAATCCCCAAAACAGGAAATGATCCAACAAGAAAAGAAAATTATAGACCAATATCAGTAATGAATATAGATGCAAAAATATTCAAAAAGATCCTAGCAAACAGAATCCAGCAAAACAAACAAATTATACACCATGACCAAGTTGGCTTTATCCCAGGCTCTCAAGGATGGTTCAATATATGTAAATCTATAAATATAATTCAGCACATAAACAAAATAAAAAGAAAGATCATGTGATTCTCTCAATTGATGCAGAAAAAGCTTTTGATAATATCCAGAATCCCTTTATGATCAGGAAACTTAAGAAAATAGGTATAGGAGGGACATTTCTTAAACTGATAGAGGCCATCTACAGCAAACACACAGCCAATATCATATTGAATGGAGTTAAATTGAAATCATTTCCACTCAGATCAGGAACCAGGCAAGACTGCCCACTGTGTCCACTGCTTTTTAACATTGTAATGGAAGCCTTAGCCATCACAATCAGCAAGAAAAGGTGATCAAGGGTATCCACACAGGGTCAGAGGAGATAAAACTTTCACTCTTCACAGATGATATTATTGTATATCTGGAAAATGCCAGGGATTCAACTACAAAACTCTTAGAAGTGATCAAGGAATGCAGCAGCATATCAGGGTTCAAAATCAATACTCACAAATCTATAGCCTTTATATATACCAACAATAGCTAAGCTGAAAAAACAGTCAAGGACTCTCTTCCTTTTACAGTAGTGCCAAAGAAGATGAAGTATTTGGGAGTTTACTTAACAAAGGATATGAAAGATCTCTATGAAGAGAACTAAGAAACTCTGAGAAAAGAAATAGCTGAAAATGTTAACAAATGGAAAAACATACCATGCTCATGGCCAGGAAGAATCAACATTGTCAAAATGTCCATACTATACAAAGCAATATACAATTTTAAAGCAATCCCTATTAAAGCACCACTGTAATACTTTATAGACCTCAAAAAAATAATACTTCATTTTATATGAAATGAGAAAAAACCTCAAGCAGCCAAGACATTACTCAGAAATAAAAACAAATCAGGAGGAATCACACTACCAGAACTTAGACTATACTATAAATTTATAGTGATCAAAACAGCATGGTACTGGCACAAAACAGAGAGGCAGATGTATGGAACAGAAGAGAGAACCAAGAGATGAACCCAGCTACTTACCCACCATTTGATCTTTGATAAGCCAATTAAAAAAATACAGTGGGGAGAAAAGTCCCTATTTAACAAACGGTGCTGGGTGAACTGCCTGGCAACCTGTAGAAGACTGAAACTGGACCCACACCTTTCACCATTAACTAAGATAGACTCTCACTGGATTAAAGATTTAAACTTAAGACATGAAACTATAAAAATATTTGAAGAAAGTACAGAGAAAACACTTGAAAAAATCGGTCTGGGAGAATATTTTATGAGGAGGATCCTCCAGGCAATTTGAATTTGAAACAACACCAAAAATACACTACTGGAACTTGATCAAACTAAAAAGCTTCTGCACAGCCAAAAATGCAGTAAGTAAAGCAAGCAGACATCCCTCAGAATGGGAGAAAATATTTGCAGGTTATGTCACTGACAAAGATTTAATAACCAGAATCCACAGAGAACTCAAACATATTAGCAAGAAAGAACATGTAATCCCAACATCTCTGGCTTGAGATTTTGTGATATGGGCTAATCTTACTGGAGTTAGATGATATCTCAAAGTAGTTTTGATTTGCATTTCTCTGATGATTAAGAATGAAGAGCGTTTTTCATATGTCCGTTGGCTGTGCGCCTGTCTTCTTCAGAGAAGATTCAAGTCCCTTGGCCAGCCTGCGATGGGATCACTTGTTCTTTTCTTGCTTATACGTTTGAGTTCTCTGTGGATTCTGGTTATTAAACCTTTCTCAGAAACATAACCTGAAAATATCTTCTCCCATTCTGAGGGCTGTCTTCTTGCTTTGCTTCCTGTGTTCTTGGCTGTGCAGAAGCTTTTTAGTTTGATCAAGTCCCAGTAGTGTATTTTTGAAGCTGCTTCAATTGCGCAGGGGGTCCTCTTCATAAAATATTCACCCAGACTGATTTCTTCAAGAGCTTTCCCTGCACTTTCTTCTAGTATTTTTATAGTTTCATGTCTTAAGTTTAAATCTTTAATCCAGTGAGAGTCTATCTTAGTTAATGTGAAAGGTGTGGGTCCAGTTACAGTTTTCTACAGGTCACCAGGCAGTTCACCCAGCACCATTTGTTAAATAGGGAATATTTTGCCCACTGAATGTCTTTAATTGGATTGTCAAAGATCAAATAATGGTAAGTAGCTGGGTTCATTTCTTGGTTCTCTATTCTGTTCCAGACATCTACCTCTCTGTTTTGTGCCAGTACCATGCTGTTTTGATCACTATCCATTTATAGAATAGTCTGAGGTCTGGTAGCGTAATTTCTCCTGCCTTGTTTTTATTTCTGAGTAATGTCTTGGCTATTTGAGGCTTTTTCTGATTCCGTATAAAATGAAGTATTGTTTTTTCAAGATCTTTAAAGTATGACAGTATTGCTTTAACAGGGATTGCATTAAAATTGTATATTGCTTTGGGTAGTATGGACATTTTAACAATGTTGATTCTTCCCAGCCATGAGCATGGTATGTTTTTCCATTTGTTAACATTTTCAGCTATTTCTTTCTTAGACTTTCATAGTTTTCTTTATAGAAATCTTTCACATCCTTTCTCAGATAAACTCAAATATTAGATAAAGATTAGATAAAAATCTTTCACGTCCTTTGTTAGATAAACCCAAATATTTCATCTTCTTTGGCACTACAGTGAATGGAATAGAGTCCTGAACTGTTTTTTCAGCTTGACTGTTGTTGGTATATATAAAGGCTACCAATTTATGAATGTTGATTTTGTAATCTGAGATGCTGCTGTATTCCCTGATCACTTCTAAGAATTTTTTAGTAGAATCCCTGGTGTTTTCCAGATATACAACCATATCATCTGTGAAGAGAGAAAGTTTGATCTCTTCTGACCCTATATGGATACCTTTGATTGCCTTTTCTTCCCTAATTGCGATAGCTAAAACTTCCATTACAATGTTAAAGAGCAGAGGAGGCAATAGGCAACCTTGTCTGGTTCCTTATCTGAGTGAAAATGATTTCAATTTAACTCCATTCAATACGATATTGGCTGTGAATTTGCTGTAGATGGCCTCTATCAGTTTAAGAAATGTCCCTTCTGCACCAATTTTCTTAAGAGTTCTGGTCATGAAGGAATTCTGGATATTATCAAAAGCTTTTTCTGCATCTATTGAGAGAATCATATGGTCTTTGATTTTTAATTTGTTTATGTGCTGAATTATATTTATAGATTTACAAATACTGAACCAGCCTTGAGACCCTGGGATAAAACCGACTTGGTCATGATGTATAATTTGTTTGCTGTGTTGCTGGATTCTGTTTTTTAGGATCTTGTTGAATATTTTTGTATCTATATTCATTACTGATATTGGTCTATAATTTTCTTTTCTTGTTGGGTCTTTTCCTGGTTTGGGGCTCAGGGTGATGTTTGGTTCATAGAATGTGTTGGGTAGTATTCCTTCTTTTTCTATACTTTGGAACAGGTTGAGTAATATAGGTAATAGTTCCTCTTTAAAGGTTTGGTAGAATTCTGACATGAAGCTATCTGGTCCCGGACTTTTCTATTTAGGGAGATTTTGTATAGTTGATGCTGTTTCAGAACTTGATAC
>CAUYPK010120430.1:0-25397 GCA_963574355.1 Loris lydekkerianus
CACGGCTTCCCTTATCTCTACTAGTGGATTGTTATCAATGTGTTTCATTTTCCTCCGGCTGCCCTTTATATATTAAAAGATATTTATATTATTGGTGTGACATTGTTGATTTTTTTTTTTTTTTTTTTTTTTTTGAGACAGAGTCTCACTTTGTCGCCCTCAGTAGAATGCAGTGGCATCATAGCTCACAGCAACCTCCAACTCCTGGGCTCAAGAGATTCTCTTGCCTCAGCCTCCCAAGTAGCTGGGACTACAGGTGACTACCACAAGACTTGGCTATTTTTAGAGATGGGGTCTCGCCCTTGCTCAGGCTGGTCTTGAACTTCTGCGCTCAAGCAATCCACCTGCCTCGGCCTCCCAGAGTGCTAGGATTTACAGTCATGAGCCACCACACCCAGCCTTGAAATCTTCAAATATGTATCAATAATGTTAGCATTCTTCCTGTTGACATATTAAAATGGGTAACATGATGACACTCTCCTGAATTTTCTAGGCTGTTTATGGGTCTGTATTAAATGTTTCATTGTGGCTGTGTGCTTCTCCTCACATTCAATCCAACAGTATATCCTGTCAGCTCTACCTCCAAAGTCCTTCCTAAATGCAACTCCTCACTGGCTTCTGGGATCACGTTGCTAGCCCAGGCCATCATCATCTTTCTACTGTGTCATTGCAAATCCCCACTCCCACATAAGTGGTCTCCGTCCCCCTGTTTTACCTCCCTTTGGGCCATCTGATTCTTCCCGAAGCTCAAATCAGATGACATTTTCCCTCCAGAGGTCTCTTCTGTGCCCAGACATCTTGCCCTGCCCAGCACGGTCTGTCTTCTGCACTCCCGGCTGCCCCTCCCCTTGTCCCAAGTGTGGGAGTCACCAAGGCTCCTTATGTGTCCACATGGAACCAAGCTCCTTCTGCTCTCCCAGGGCCTTCTGCTGAGAATGATCTATGTCAGGATCCCCATCTGACTTCCTAATTGTCATCATTCATATCACAGCGTACACATCACCTACTCAGAGAGCTGTTCCCTGACCACCCATTTTAACTGAAAGAAGCTCCCCTCATTTAATCTTCCTGAAAAGATCGTATTTATCTTTCAGCCTGTTTACCACCTCTCTCTCTTTACTAAAATAGAATTGTCTGATAAGGATTCTTACTCAGCTGTGTCCATAGTGCTTAGAATGAGCACAGAGTAGGTGCTCAACAGCTATTGGAAAGGGGAACAGAGAAAGGGAAGCTTAACTTTTTAACATTTTTTATATTTCTTTTTTAAAATGTGTTATAAATTGAAAAATTATAATTATACATATTTATGGGGTACAAAGGGATGTTATATAGGAATACAATGTGGAGGGAGAGCTAAATCAAGCTAATTAACATATCTTTCAGCTCAAATATTTATTTTTTTGTGATGAGGACATTCAAAATTTACTCGCAGCGATTTTGAAATGTATGACACACTATTATTAACTATACTCTCCATGCGGTCCAACAGGGCTCAAACCATCCCTTATTCCAGCCATCCAGCTGAGACTTTGACCATCGTCTCTCCCTCTCTCCACGCCCCAGCCATGGTAACCGTCATTCCGTTCTCTACTTCTTTGAATTTGGCTGTCTTAGATTCCACATGTAGAATAGGTGGCATTTGTCTTTCTGTGTGTGGCTTATTTCACTCAGCAAAATGCTCTCTAGCTCCATCTATGTTGTCACAAATGACTGTTCTTTCTTTTTAAGGCTGTGTAGCATTCCACTGGGTACATACACCCCAACTTCTCTACCCATTCATTTGCTGATGGGCACTTAGCCTGACTGTATAACCCGACTCCTGGGAACTACGTGGCAGTGAACCTGAGAAGCAGGCATGTCTCTGACAAACTAATTTCTGGGCACATACCCAGAAGTTGGATTGCTGGATCATAAGGTAATGCTGTTTCTAGTTTTGGGGGGGAACTTCCATACATCTTTGCATAGTGGCTGTACTAATTTATATTCTCACCAAGAAAGGGACGTTTATGGAGTACCTCAGATGACACAGAGCCAGAAGTCTGACCTTCCACGTAGATCAGCTCTGTGTCATCCTCATTTTACAGAGTACAGGAATTAAGATTAAGAGAGATTAAGCAACTTGTTCAAAGTCTCACAGCAAGTTCCTTCCTCTATGTTGCACCAATAATAAGCTGGGGCAAGGGTATCTACATCAAAAGTTTCACTTCATTATCCCCTAAAAACCTTAGCAATGCCAACTCCCCAAGCCCTAGTAACCGCTACAGCAACAAAGTCTACAGCTTCTTTCTTGTTACTGCAAAACACATTCACGTTGTATTTATCAGGCATTTGACTGTTCAGAATAAGTGAATTTTTCATGGAACTAAAGCTGACCTGTTAAATGTCAAAACTTTTCGTTTACATCATGCTTGGAAGATGTTTTCAAAATATACCGTGAATTTCTCAGTCTTCTTAAAGAGAGTTTATTTAGCAGAGTTTAATGTTTTCTGAATAACACATGGTAATTTTTAGAAACATCAGTTATTATCCTGAACAAAAAGAATGTCCTATTCATCATAACAGAATTGGCTACATAATGTGCAGGGCCCACTGCACGATGACAATGCGGAGCCTCTTATTCAAAATTTATTAAGAATTTCAAGATGACAACAGCAGAGAATTAAACTACACGCAGGGCCCTGTGGGATGGCTCAGGCCATGTACCCTGCACCGTACGCATCATAACCTGCAGAGTGACTTGCGCATAGTAGGAACTCATAAGCACTTGCTAAATAATAACCGTAAGGCCTAGGGAGTGCTGTGGGGGAACATTTCTCTAAATGAATTTGAATGTGGTGAAAATAATAACAACATTAATTGAATTATGTGTCAATAGGACACACATTGTCCTATGTGAGCCTCAGACAACCCTATTAATTTCATTTAGGATTTTATGTCTATGTGCAACAAATTCATCTGGAATGGCTTCAACCAAATGCAGGTTTTATTTTCATATACTTGATTAGGGTCTGGTATCCAGAACATCACTTAACCACAGGGAAAACTTCTGAGAAATTCTTTGTTAGGTGATTTCATTGTTGTCCAGACACTATAAAGAGGGAGAGTGTATTCACACAAAACTAGATGTTGTTGCCTTTTGTATACCTAGCCTAACAGCCTGTACAGAGTGTGACTGCATTGAACACTGTAAGCAATTGTAAGGAAATGGTGTTTGTGTATCCACATGTATCTAAACACAGAAGACATATAATAAAAATAGAACATTATAATCTTGCGACACCACCTTATCAAGTAGCACATGACTATATATCTAAAAGAAATAAAAACAGATGCTCATACAAAAACAAATGTTTATAGCAGAGCTGTTAATAATAGCCAAAAGGCAGAAAAAATTCAAATGTCCATCAATTGAAGAATGGATTAAAAAACATGATGTTTCCATACGACAGACTATCATTCCAGTATAAAAGCAAGTTATGTGCTGATGCACGGAATCACAGGGGTGAGGCTTAAAAACATTCTATGTGAAATAAACCAAAGGCAAAAGGCCACCTAGTGTATAATTCTATTTACTGAAAATGTCCAGAAAAGGCAAATCTGTAGAGACAGAAAGTAGATTAGAGGTTTCCACAGGATTGGGGGATTGGGAAATAGGGAGTGACTGTTTAATAGATACAGAGTTTCCATTCGCAGTGCTGGTGACTGTCTGGAACTAGATGGCGGTAATGGTTGCACAACATTGTAAATGTACTTAATGACACTGAAACGATACCCTGTAAAATGGTTACAATGATAAATTTGTTATATGTGTTTTACCACAATTGAAAAAATGGAGTGAAGTACTAACATATGCTCCAACACGGATGAAACTTAAAAGCACTCTGCTAACTGAAAGAAAGCCAGTCACCAAAGGCCACATATTGTATGATTCTATTTATATGAAGTGTCCAAAATAGGCAAATCCATAGAGACGGAAAGTAGATTAGCGGTTGCCTGGGGCTGGGAGGAGAGGAGGATGGGGAGTGACTGCTAATGAGTTTGGAGTTTTTTTGGGGGGGTGATGAAAATGTTCTGGAATTACATAGTGGCGATGTTTGCACAACAATGTATATATACTTAAAACTACTGAATTGAATGCTTAAAAAAACTGAACTTTAATATACATAAATTATAATTCAGGAAAGCTGTTACACGAAAGAGTAAAGAGCTCAAACATCGTGCATGACATTTGGAAAAGTTCTGGAGTTAAGTGGCTTTCTTTTGCTCAACTTCTGGGTACTACAAATACGCTAGTTGCTTGATATAACTGCGTAAGCAGCCTCCAGATAAATGAGCTATTTCTGAATAGAAGCAGGAAACTCAGACAGAAGGGCCAAGGGAAGAAGGAACGGCTCCTTTTGCTAGTGTCCTGGCATCTGCTTTTCTGGTTTCTACAAGGCCCTCAGAACTCCCTATTGACCTTTCTAAGTCCTAAAATTCAATTTGAAAAACACTGGTCAAGGACATTCAGGTAGAGTCGAGAGAAAGTGTATCAATGCCTCATATTTAATCCAAGGGACAGTAACAGGTCATCTGCAAGTACTAGAAAGGGTCCAGCGTTGTTTGACACTTTTGTTAAAGACCTAGCGATGAAGAGAGACAAATGGAAGAATTTCTAATTGCCTAGAGGTGTTAAATGCTTTTGTAGATAAATATCTTGGCTCCACACTTTTAAAAGAAAGCGACCTGCAAACTCATTCACAAGATTCATATGGAAGAACCTGAATAAGCTGAAGCCCAGTGGTATTGCCACAGACCTATAGCAAATGAGGAAAGAGAAAAGCTCAAAGAAATGGACTCATTCCGGGAAAGGGCTCAGAAAGATCACTGCCTGTAATGACCGTAAGCTTCTATGCCAAAAACCACACTCACGGGAGAGGCTTATGTCACGGAGAAGAGAGGGGTTGCCTGGAAGAATTTTCTCTGGGAGGCTTATTCCTGAGGCCTCAGAAGGAGACGGTTGCTTCTGATCCAGGGCAATTCTCATTTTTGCAAATTAGAATTAAGGTAATTTAAAGTTATGTCATATAAAATAATTAACAAAGTCTTCCTGGACACAATGGAAAGAATGCAAACTCTGAAACTGCTTCTAAATGCATCAAGAATCTCAGTTTCCAAGCTGGTATTGGTAGGGTAGTGCCACTGTCAGCTGATAAGTAGAAATACCTGTTCTTTTTTCTTTGGGTCATGATTAGGCTGGAATTAATGGAGCTTTGAATTACACAATCCCTTTTGAAGTTTCCCCTTCATGAAATGCTGCTGCCGTGCACCTTCAAGAAGAGACTGAACGTGGGAATTTCTAACTCCACAGATCACGACAGAACAAAGTTGGGAGAGGACCCTCAGCGACGACCACTTCTCCAGCACAGGCAGGACTGGGGCTTGGCTGGTTAATGAAAAATGATAGTTAAAGAGGTGAATGGTGAGAAAATCACAGATACATATATCAAATGTTTATTTAATTAATTTATTTATTTATGTATTTATTTATTTTTGAGACAGAGTCACACTATGTCACCCTCACTAGAGTGCTGTGACATCACAGCTCACAGCAACCTCAAATTATTATTATTATTATTATTATTTGCAGTTTTTGGCCAGGGCTAGGTTTCAATCCACCACCTCTGGCATATGGGGCCAGCGCCCTACTCCTTTGAGCCACAGGCATTGCCTGCAACCTCAAATTCTTGAGCTTAAACGATTCTCTTGCCTCAGCCTCCCAAGTAGCTAGGACTACAGGTGCCTGCCACAATGCCTGGCTATTTTTTGTTGTTATTGTTGCAGTTGTCATTGTTGTTTTAGCTGGCCCAGGCTGGGTTCGAACGCACCAGCCTAGGCATGTGTGGTTGGTGCCGTAACTACTGTGCTACAGGGGCCCAGCCCAAATGTTTATTTTAAATTAAAGTAACTGTACATTATTTTACCAAGCTTTTGATGCCGACCTAGGCTTTTCATCTGTGAGTTGATCTGCCTTCTGCCTCCTCTTCTTTGCATAAAGCACACCCATTACACATTCTTTGCTAGTTCTGATGATTTTTTCTTTAAAAGGAAGCAGAAACTTAAAGATACCTGTTGGAGAAACTGAGTTCAGAATCCTTCCTTTTTAGATCATCTTGACAGTCAGCTACCCTGGATTTGGGGGTGCAAGCGTAAGGGTACAGTTTTTGAACTGAGGTAAAAACTAAAGGAAATGGGAATTTAAAGGACACATTGGGCTGGAAAATTCTTGAGAACCACTAATGTTAAGAAAGGAATCAAAATTCAAAATGATGTGTATAAAGTACAAAGACGTTGGAAATAAATAGAAGTCATATGTTTCTGAATTTCAAAGCAGGAATAACAGATTTTGAAAAATAAAGTCAGCTGGAAAATGGAAAATGTGTAGGAAATAGTTCAATTGAAGCACCAGGTGATGGAAGCAGGGAGTCACCAGGTCAGGGGGCCCTGCAGGCCCCACACTGAAGCCCCCTCCAGGAAGAAAAGGGCTTCTAGGACACAGGTGAGAGCTGTTTGGAGTTCAGGCTCCAGGCTTCTTCCTGTGTTTTCCCTTTTCCATCTTTATCAAATTCTTTCCTTTTTCAAGACAACTCCCCTTCTTCCATATCAAACCCTTTTCAAATGAGAGCGTGATTTCTATGTGGTCCCAGGACAGGCAACATCTTACGTCAGCTTCATGTTCATACTTGCCATTCATGTAACCAGATTATGAATCTCCCAATTGCTTAGATATTTGTCCACCTTGGGGGAAAGTTGCTCCTTTCCCTGAAAAGTGTAAATAATGGCCCCTGGAGAGCAGGCTGCCGAGGAGATGTTCAGGCCAGGTTTATTGAAAGGGAGGAGTGACCTACCTGGGCAGTGCGAAGATGGTGTCTGCATGGGGGGAGGCGGTGTTACAGATCATTTTTATATGGGGGTAGGGGGTGGGCACATTCCACAGCTTGCCTGTCACGGTAGGGTGCTTTGGCATGAAATTCTGGGCTGTGGGCTAACCAGATCCTTAGTTTCTTAGTCTTAGGAAGAGAGGAGCAGGGAGACAGGGTTTGTGTGTGGCTGCATTAGACCCTCCAATATCTCAATCATTCTGATACTTACGAGCTACAAACTCCCTAGTCTGTTGCTCCTGGCAATACCCCAGTGAAAGTTCTGCTTTTGTCCCTGAGTGAAATTCCTCCCAAGTGTTTGCTGACAAGGCACTTCTCTCCCAGCCCATCTCTAGTTGGACTACATTCCTTGGGCCTCATTTGGTGTCTTTTAGGGACTCTCATAAATCTGCATAAACTTCTGTGATGTGTTGGAACAAAGAGATGTCCATTCTTTACCAGGTCCATACACCTGCAAATTCTCTGTTAATTATATAACTCACCTAGCAGCTGTCCCTTTGCCGGCATGGGTTAACTAAGCACCAGCTACACTGAGGAACCCTCAGCCCCGCCCTCCCTAGCTTCCAGGTATCTGTCACCCCCACACCACACACATGTGAATGGTTTTGTTGGTAATTTGTGGAGAAGTGTCACATCACACAATGCTAACTTCTCACCAGAGACATTGGTTAGTGGTTCTTAACCTTCCTAATGCCGTGACCCTTTAATACAGTTTCTGTGGGTCGCGACGCACAGGTTAAGAACCGCTGGTTTAGACACTTCCTTCCAAGCCCCAAGCCACCCTCAACAGCAACCACCAGAGTCTACCTCCTCCAGCCCGGCCTACCCACAGGCTTTTTCCAGTTCTCTCTGCTTATTATGCAGAAGAGCTTCCTTCTGCCCTAGAAAACCAGGCCCTCAGGCTCCTTCCACCACAGTTTAGCAAAACATCCCCTCAAACAAGGCTGGGTCTCTTCCTACATAGAAATTCTCTCCTAGCAGAGACAAACATGGACGCTTTCTTCATTCAGTTCCTGTTGCACCTCTGATTCCTACTGACAGGCTGACATCTCCTTTGCCTTCAGTGTCCCATTATTTTTTGGGGGGGGGGGCAGAGTCTCACTTTGCCACCCTCAGTAGACCCGTGGCATCGTAGGTCACAGCAACCTCAAACTCTTGGGCTCAAGTGATCCTCCTGCCTCAGTCTCCCAAGTAGCTGGGACTACAGGCACCTGCTACAACATCTGGCCTGCTACTTCTTTTCTTGGAGACCAGGCCTTGCTTGTGTTCAGGCTGGTTTTGAACTCCTGAGCTCAGGCAATCCACCTGCCTCAGCCTCCCAGAGTGCTGGGACTACAGGTGTGAGCCCCCGTGCCTGGCCCTAGTGTCTCATTCTTAACTGGCCCCTCCATCAGGTTCTACTGGGTCTTTTGCTGTAACAACCTGCCTCCTCTGTGGACTTCTGATTTGGAGCTGCCTTCTGCTTTTTTTCCAAGCCTACCTTAATCTCAACCCTAACGGTCTCATTCACAACCTTAACATATGCCCTGGTAAGAGTTATCAGCAATAAAAACTGTCTCTCAAACAAGACAGCAAAGAAACAACCCCAGGGTTGTTTTCTTGGTGCAAAAAAAAAATGAAAAACGGAGATATTATTTATGGTTTATTTTGCGATCATTGGCTTTCTCCTTCCGCCATCATCCATGTTATCTCAAAAGTTTTCCACAGCTATCTCCTGGGGTGGTCTGGTGCAGTTCTGGACTTCATCTCTGCACTCTTTATCAATTCTTTAATTACCTCAGATTCAATGCTGAACCCTTGACCATAACACATCCCCTTAGCAAACCCATAATATGATTGTTCTTAAACTTTAGATTGCACAAGAACGTCCTGGAGAGTCTGTTTATAAGGCCACCCCTTCCCCACGGTTCTGATTCAGTAGATCTTTTATAAGGCTGAGGAATCTGCCTTCTTCTCTGGTCCAGGAAAGTGATTACGAAACCAAAAAAGAAGGAGCATATTTCCCAAAGTGGGTGATTCAGACTGCAATGACCTAAGAGATTTAGTAGTTATGTGCCTGATTTAGTAGTTAAGAAAAAAAACCTGTAGAATAGCAAAGGCATGATTTCAGAGCTCTGACTTAGGAGGCCGAGTGCAACTAGTGAGTTCACTTAAAGAATTGTTAAGTAAATAATAGTGGCAGTCAAACTGTCACCGAGCTCACTGGGCAACAAATACGAAGGTGGCAGTCTGTGATGAGGTTGGAGGAACAACGATTAAAGGACCAGGGTGGCTTCTATAAGCATTGTACACAGTTATTTTTTATACTTCCAGAATTTATTTTATATGCAACATTTCTTATTTTGTATTATAGTAACTATAGTAACTACTAACTATAGTAACTACATTTTCATTACAGTAAACTTGAAAAGTTCATAAGCATAGGAAGAAGAAAATTAAAATTACTGAGAAACCGTCACTGCGAGATTACCACTGTTAACATCTTACACATTCTCTTGTTTATCTACCCTTTGGGGGGCTTGCTAATGCTTACCCCCCACACGCACCCCCATGAGTGCCCGTGCTCTCTCACTCTCCTTTTCTCCTCATACTTTCTTTTATTATGATCAAGTGAAGTTTATTTCAGGAATACAAGGATGGTTTTCACACCCAATAATCAACTTGTAACCATATTAACAGAAAAAAAGAGGAAATATCCCAGCCAGATATTTATAGAAACTAGTAAGCCAATTCTAAATTTTGTTTTTAATTTCAGGTACGGATATAGATAACTCATTTGGTAAAGTCCGCTACTCATTCATGATAAAAAAAAAAAAAACTCTCAGCAAGGGCGGCTCCTGTAGCTCATGGAGTAGGGCCTGGCCCCATATGCCGGGGTGGCAGGTTCAAACCTGGCCCTGGCCAAAAACTGCAAAAAACAAACAAACAAACAAACAAACAAACAAACAAAAAAAACTCTCAGCAAATTCAGAATAGATACTAGCATTCTTAATCTGATAAAGAATATCTACAAAACTCCCACAACAAACACCATACTTAGTAGTGAATTATTAAAAGCTCCCTCCCGGAGGTTGGAAATAAGATAAGGGTCTTCTTTGTACTGTCACTTCTACTCAACACTGTATTAAAGATCTTACCAGTACAACAATGCAGGAAAAATAAAATTGTATGAAGATTAGAATAGAAGAAATAAAATTTTCATTATTTGCAAACATTATTTGACCATAAAATAGAAAATCTAAACTAAAGACACAGCACTCAAATTAATAAGTAAATTTACAAAGATTTCTCTAAGTAAGGTCAATATACAAAAACCAATTATAGACTACCAAAAACCAAAAAGGAAATGAAAATGGAAAACCTTGCCGTTTACAATACCATCAAAAACTGTAAAATACCTGGGAATAAATCTAATGAAAGATATATAAAATCATTACACTAAAACACACAAAATGTTACTGAGATAAATTAAAATAATCCTAAATAGAGGAATATATCATGTTCATGTAAAGATATCAGTTTTCCCCCAATTGATCTATAGATTTAATGCAATCTCAATCAAAACCCCAGCTGGAAATTTCAGATTAATATAATAGTACAAATGATTAGGTTACATAGTTTGGTTTGTTAAGTAAAGTCCAAGTTGTAGTTGAGCTTCACTTAGGAGGCGTGTCATAAACCCTTACATTGTGCCTGTTAGGTAAGAGTATACAAATCCCCCTCCCTCCTCCTCTCTTCTCCCTTCCTCTTACCCCCACTTGAATTTAATTGTATTTTTCTCTTGTGTGCGTGTGTAGTTGTTCATCTACTGAGTACTGAGTACCCTGGATATTTGCTTTTCCATTCTTGTGATACTTTACCAAGAAGAATGTTCTTTGACTCTATCCAGGTTAATACAAAAAATGTAAAGTCTCCATCTTTTTATGGCTGAGTAGTATTCCATGGTATAAAGACACTGCAGTTTTTTAATCTATTCATGATTTGATGGGGCACTCAAGTTGATTCCACATCTTGGCAATAGTGAATTGAGCTGCAATGAACATTCTAGGGCAAATGTCCTTGTGGTCAAATGATTTATTTTATCTTGGGTAGATCAAATGGAAGATATACTTTTTAGCTCTTTGAGGATTCTTCATACTTCTTTTGAAAGAGGCTGCATTAGTTTGCAGTCCCACCAGCAACGTAAAAGTATTCCCTTCTCTTCACAACCACACTAACACCTGCAGTTTTGGGACTTTGTGATTTTTCTTCATACTTTTAAAATTGGGAACATACTTCACATCCAGATTTGCCACTATTTTGACTTTTCTAGTACTTTACCATACCATTAAATAGTCTCCAAAAAGATCACTGTAATCATGGAATAACATTCCAGCATAGAGCAATAGTGAAGAGGATGTGGGCCACCTGGTTTCAGACCCCAGCTCTGCCCTGCGTGGATTACTTAACTGCTCTGGACCTCTGGTTCCCATCAGTAATACAGGATTAGCACGACCTAACTCATAGACTTGAACAGTCAGTGAGATTATTTGCTTACAACTGTGCCTGGCACAGAATAACTATTTGAAAAGTCTAGACATGATTATCTCATATGTATTACCACATTTAACGCATTTGTTTATTTTTGATGTTTTATAATCTTTGGAATGTCAGTGGTGCCTGTAGGACTTAATTCTAGAGTCAGAAAATCCATAAAGTATAAAGAAGTAAGAACAGCAACAACTTATACATATTTTTACTAATTCCTATGACCTGTCTACGTTGGCTTTGTGGTTTTTATATGACTCCTAAAACTGACTTTTTTTGTTCTTGTTCAAAATGTCTTCCCATTCTAGACAACTAAAGTCTGGCTCACCTATGACCACCCTCTCACCTCACTGCTGTGATCCTGTAATCACTGAACCCAACCGAGATGGGTAGGGATTATTTTCTTAGATATGATTTAGTATCTTCATCATTTTTTTATTTTTATTTCTTACTATGGCCTAAAGAAGTTTATGACCTTAGGTTGAAAAGGAAGAAAATTCCTCAACACAAACCTTGCTGAGCCCTAAGACAGTAACTCTCAAGCACCCTGCGTAAGAGCTGGACACATCTCAACCAACTCTCCAGGCAGATGGTTAGCCTTGGCCACTCTGCCGTCCGTCCTGCCTATGTGAATTTGCTGATCTCGTGACGTGGGCCTTGCCTTGGTAGTTTTCCTGAATATCAGGACTCCCTTTCTTATACTGGTTGGATCTTGCTGACAGGACTATTTGTCAGGTGAGTATGGAAAACACCTACGCTTTTTCCTTATAGCGATCACAGTCCCACTGTGAGCAGCAGCATCCCCCTCTGCTCACAGGAGGTGCACCACCTGGGCCTCGGGAAGGTCCCAGGCTGGCCCTCCTGCTCCTGTCCACTGGAGGCTCCACCGGGAAGTCTGCCGCTGAGCAAGCTCTTTGCCTGCTTGCTCTTCTGGCCTGTTTTGTCAGACTCCACCTGAACTTTTGAGTCTTAATTGGTTCAGTGGTGACATGATCATATGATTGCCATCTACCTTTGTTTTCTTATGGCAGCTTTTTGGCCTGTTTATTTCCCCCAATCTTCTCAACAATGCATATTTCAGGTTGATATATTGCATGGGGAACCAGGGTGACAAGCTTAATATTATATGAGTTAGTGGGGAATTCTGGCAAGTATTCCTCAGACGGTCTCGGAAGTGTGTCTCTTTACTATATCTTTTGCTATTACCAAGTTTCTTTAAAATCTGCATATAATCTATGGGAAGATGTCAAGGCTGTTCCTGCTTTATTTTGCAGGAGGCCATTTTTGGTTTCGCAAGATCTATGGATGATGGGAGAGACTGCACATCACAAGGAAAACCTATCTCTGGATAATAGAGGACGATTTTGCAGACTCTGTCCTTGATAGTCTAACAAGTACGCAATCTTAACAAACTGTGTAATTGCAAATTAGGAAAACCAGTACCTCGAGCTATAGATATGCCTTCATTTCCCTTCAGCTTTTATTTTGAAAGATTACTAAATTACAGAAAATTTCCAAGAATAATATAATAAACAGTCATGTAATCTTTATCTAAATGTTAACAATAGGGAATTGCTTTCTCTGTCCCTGTAACATGTGTGTAGGTATCTGTTTATGCATATGTGTGTGTTTGAATACACATAGATAAACACACACATTATTTTGCTGATACTTTATCCCTAAGAATAAAAGCATTGTCTTATAGAGCCATGAGACGGGAAATTTCACACTGCTGTGACAACATCATATATCATATAGGCCATATTCAAATTTGCCCCCTTGTCTCCTCAGTCTCTTTTAACCTATGTCTTTCTCTCTCTTTTGCAATGTTGATGTACTTAGCTTGTTGTTGCTATTATTTTGTTTTGCAGACTATTTCTCAATTTGATTGGTTTGATTACTTCCTCATAATTAGCTTCATGTTAAAATGAGATGGGAAGGAGCAGGAACACTACATGAATGACATGTATGCATCATATCGGAGACCTCATCATGCTACTTTGTATCTCACTGCTGTGGCTAAGCATGGTGTCTTGGTGAAGGTGGTAGTCACCAGATTTGTCCCTTATTAAAGGTACATTTCCCTTGATAATAAAGAGGAATCTATGGGATAAAGTTGTTTGATCATCCCATTCCATAGGGTTTTCTTGTCCTACGGTCTGATTTTTTGACTAATTAAGTAATTACCAGGGTGATTGCAAAATAGTTTCCTATTTCTATTATTCCTTCTACATTTATTAGAAGTCTTCTGTATTCTGTTCTCCCATCCAAGTACTAACCAGGCCCAACCCTGCTTAGCTTCCGAGATCAGACAAGATCGGGCACATTCAGGGTGGCATGGCTGTAGACTGTATTCTGTTCTTAAAAGTCGGAATGTTGGACAGTTGTGGAGAGAGAGGGATAAAGCTCATCAGCTCTGTGCTAGATGCTTTAGATACATCATTTTACTAATTCTTGGAAAAGTATAGTAAATACTATCTACATTTTATTAATGTAATTGAAAATTCATATTCATGGCAATTCATATAAAAATATGGATATGTAGATACGATAGCACAAACAGGCATTCAGGATAGAACAGTCAGGAATATGTACAAAGAGAATGAAGTTCCCAGCAAGGCCAGAACCAACCCCTCCTTTATCTATACCTGATTAAATTTTTTTGCTTTGATGTACGTGTATGTCTGTGAGTTTAACCAGTCCTTTAGTGATGCTAATCCAGATTGATACAGCACATTTTAGGTAGTTATATATACATAAACTAACAGCTTCGCCAACTTTTTACAGAAGATCTCAACTGATTTCCACTAAACTAACTTGCCAGATTCACAGATGCTCTCCATTCCCCTTGTGAACCGAATTTCCTGAAGTGCGTAGCATGCTGAGCTCTTGAGGGCAGTAACCACTCTCCAGCATAACCCAAGGCCTCCTGCTCCTATTTCTGCTGTTGTTTACTAACCAAGAGTCAGTTGTAGCCTGTTTGGGTTAATTAGACTTGTGATTGCAGGATTTTAATTAATTAAATTAAGCATATTTCAGTTAAATATTATGAAAATCATCAAACTTGAAGAGCAAAACGAATGTCATTGTTATTCTGAAACTAAGAGTTGAATGCTTGGGGAAAGTCTCAATGAAAAAGAAATTCCTGGCTCGATGCCTGTGGCTCAAGCAGCTAAGGTGCCAGCCACATACATCTGAGCTGGCGGGTTCGAATCCAGCCTGGGCCCGCTAAACAACAATGATAGCTGCAACCAAAAAATAGCCAGGCGTTGTGGCAGGTGCCTGTAGTCCCAGCTACTTGGGAGGCAGAGGCAGGAGAATTGCTTGAGCCCAGGAGTTGGAGGTTGCTGTGAGCTGTGATGCCACAGTACTCTGCCCAGGGCAACAGCTTGAGGCTCTGTCTCAAAAAAAGAAAGAAAGAAAAGAAAAGAGAAAAAGAAGGAAAGAAAAAAGAAAAAGAAAAAGAAATTCCTGTTACAAGTATGAGCAAGAAACATCTAAAAGACTGGAACGGGGATCATAAAAGACCCACTAGGTTCTAGATTCAGCAGACTCGAGATTCAGAAATGTCTGCTTTGCTTTAGAAAAATTAAAATTGGAAATAGGTGCTTTACAGCTGTGATTTATGCAAGAAAGACTTCAAATACAGATTTACATTGGAATGGAGGAAGATGGGAGGTCTTGACTTTAATCAAAATATTGTCAAGTGAATATGAATGCTTTTTGATATTGTAGTTCTTAGAATTTGGGGGCTTTAACCAAATTTTTTGAATAATTGACCCATTACTGTTTTGGATCTTTTGTTAAGATCTCATTCTATCAGAGTTCCAGTCATTTTTAACTAAGGTTTCTGTATCTTCAAAAAGTCTCTAATCTGTCATGGAATTAGAGTTAAAAAAGAAGAAAAAGTCTCAAGTTAAAGAACTATTCTTATGTTGAAACATCTTTTTTTTTTTTTTTTTTTTTTTTGAACAGAGTCTCACTTTGTCGCCCTTGGTAGAGTGCTCTGGCATCACAACTCACAGCAACCTCAAACTCTTAGGAGTAAGTGATTCTCTTGTCTCAGCCTCCCAAGTAGCTGGGACTACAGGTGCCCACCACAATGTCTGGCTATTTTTTAAAGATGAGGTCTTGCTCTGGCTCTGGCTCTGACTCAGGCTGGTCTTGAACCCATGAGCTCAGACAATCCACCCACCTCAGCCTCCCAGAGTGCTAGGATTATAGGTGTGAGCCACTGTGCCTGGCCTGAAAAATCTTTTAGTATGAAAAATCTGTATGTGGATGAAGAGGACCCAGCTGACCTCTACCATGGACCAGTGGAGCACACAACCCGGTAAGATGACCCCTAAACAAGGTCTATGTGTGCTGAGCATTATGCAAGAACAACAAAATGAGTTCTGGAACTTTATGTGCTACCTTTACAGTATGTGTTATACGGTGTATTATGTATAGGTTAAAGTTTCTAACTGAATTTCTGTGTTTCAGGAATGGCTATCACTTCTCCTGAATTTCCCTGAATGTTTAACACTGTTCCTGCTTTTCCTAAATTAGACCTTCAAAAAAATTAACTTGGGAGATGATATATAACAGTGCAGCCTTACACAGGCCGGGGTTCTGCTTGTATATCCCCACCCTTTCTGACTCTGACCTGAGTTACAGCTTGTATTTGGCTTGTGGCTGAGACTGCTATCCTACCACTGCAAGGTGAAATCGCTCCTGTGCATCTAGCAGGCATTTTACAAATATTTGTGAATAGTGACTTTTTTTTTTCTTCACTTATGAAAAATATTCAGAAGTTCTAATGACATCTAAGTAGCCATGGACACAGAGGCCACATTCAGCTCTAGAATACCCCTCATGTGTGCAGGGAACACACCCACATGACCCCTGCCGTGCTGTGTCCTTTAAGTAAGTCTGCAGCATGGCACTAACCTCTCCCCACCCGGGGCTGCAGAGCCAGCCTCGCCCTTTTCAGCAGGTGTAGGCAACAGAGTACAAAAGCATGGGCATCAGAGCATAAATGGAGCAGTGTCACGTCACATCATGTCATATCGACCTCAGCACAGCCCTGCTGCTGACTGAATCTGGTCCTGATTCCTCAGGCTGACATCTGAGCCCAGAGACCCCATGGCTGCAGTCCCTCTTCCCAGCTGCAGTCCCACGACATCCCAATACATCATGCTCCCACAAAACAGAACCTCTTTTTTCAAATAAACCCTGTCTTTATTCTAATTGCCTTCCTCACCCTCCACCCAGTTACCCTCATTTCTGCCTATTGACATCCTACCCATCCATCAAGGATCCAGGTCAAATGTCACTTTTCTTTAAAGCCTTCCTTAACTTCTCTAACCCCTGGTCATCTCGCCCTCTTTGGAACCCTTAGGACATGAAGCATATATAGTCTGATTCTGTGACATCAGTTTTTACTTACCTCCTGTGCTCCCCAGAGGCAGGCACCATGTTTTACACCTCATGAACTGCCTTGCCCAGTCAGGACCTTGCACTTCAGAAGGTGCTTAACCTTTAAATAAATGTTTGATAGCTGTTAGTGAAATTATATAAATTTTTGACTCTATAAGCAAATAGTGCAATGCTGGAAGAGTTTAGGAAATATTTTTTTGGAATGAAAAGGTACATAGACTTGGAATGAAAAATGTTCTACTTTAAACCATGAAAATTCTCTGAGCTGAAACATAATACTTAGAATTCAGATAGAATATTTGACTTCCAGAGATATTTCTTCTGTATGCTATAGATAGATTTAGTGTTTATTCAAAGGGAATTTTTATTTATGAAACACAAAGAAAGATATTATTTCGTTATTTTCTTGGTACTTTCAAATCCCTGTATTCAACATTTTGGACTCATAGTGTTAGTTTAATTAATTAATAAAATCTCAATAGTCTTTAAAATTGATTTGATTGTGTCTAAAATTTTTGAGGGTATTGACTGGTCAAATAAACAACCCTGAAGATTGATACTTTCAAATAAATACAAGGAACTATTCCTTGGATAGAAGGCATTTCTGTAATTTATTATTGATATATTCTGTAATGATATATCTATTTTCTCCTTGCTTTTCTGCTGCAGAGTTGGGTGGCAGGCAGCTGTACAAGCATTAAAGAAGTTTGCCCATTAACTTTACTCTGCTGTTCAGGACGGATTGTGACATTGACAGCATTATAGATCACTCGGCACCCTCCCCGCCCCCTTATTTTTTCTAGTACTTTGTTCTCTTAGGGCTGAGGGGCATTTCAAGGTGGGCTCAGTGCATTAAATATGTGTGTGTCTGACTACTGTACCTGGATGGTCTACACTAATGATCTCATTCCACATTCCAGCTTCATTTTTATCTCATGTGTGCGATGCACTCGGCTAGATCATGATCAGCAGACGCATTCCCAATTCCACGCACCCTGCTAATTCGCTGAATTTGTTCCACATGTGCCATCCAGGCCAGTGTATCTTTTAGATTTGGGGGCAATTTCCCCTATATGTGGTCATCAAGCATCTGAAAAGGAAACGAATGGTTTAAAACTGCGAAGGAGGCAAAGAATTACATTCTGTTGGCTTTAGAATTATAACTAGGCTTCACTGCTTAAATGCAGGTCTTGGGTGACAGTGCAGAATAACTTAGTTGCCTGTCTCCAAAATCCTGTCCCAAAAGTCACCTATACAGGGAGATCCTGGTCTAGCCTCCCAAATGCGAACAAGTGACAAGGTTCTGTATTTGTTTGGCCCGTTGCCCCTTCACATAAATATGAAATGAATAAAGCAGCTCGCAAAGATCGTCTCTATCTACCTTGCTTTATTTTCCCCATAGCATTCACCACCCTCTGAACACTTGTGTATATCTTTATTTATATCTTGTCTTGCTCTCCCACTTGAAGGTGGATGAAGACAAGAATTTTCGACAGTGTTATTCAGGGCTGTATTCCTGGGCCCTGGGAGACGCCCAGCATATGGTAAGCACTCAGTAAATATTTGTTAGACAAAAAGGAATGAACTCAGTCTTTCCCCCCCGTTTCCTTATTTTCCCTAGATGTCTTTCCCAAACATAAAGCTGATTTTGTCACTACATCACTCCCGTGCTTTTAAACTTTCAATAGCTCCCCATTACCTACAGAGTAAAGCTCAAATGCCTTAGTTTGGTATGAGAATCCCACCTCTTCAAACTTTCCTCTTAGCACTTCTCCTGTGTACCCTTCAAGCCAGCCACGCTGAACCGCGTCAGCATAACCCAAACCTTCCTGCTCCTCACATCGCCCAGTGTGCACAATGTTCTTTCCACCTATAGTGGCTTCTCGATCTTTCTACCTGGGCAACTCCTGACCATCTGTCAGAATTTAGCTGAGACTTGAGCTCCTCTGGGAAACTTCCCTTCTCCATCCCAGGCAGAGTTGACTCATCTCTCCTCTTAGATTATGGCACTGATGACACAGGGGGTAGTTACTTATGCTTCTGTCTTCCACTAAACTGTGATGTTAGCCTTCACTTTACTTTATCCCAGTCATTAAGATTATAAATGTATAGATTTGCACCATATTTAGGACATAGCTAGTGGATAATCTCCCTTCCTTCCTTCTTTTATGCCCAGTCATGCCTCAAAACTGAATCTGCTGGAAACGTCATAATCTTTGAACCCTCCTGGGTTCAATAGAGATTAACACTTTGTAAGATTATTGAACGGAATGGTGAATGGATGATGGATGGATAGATAAATGACCCACCAGAGCCCAAAGTTCCAGGAACCTTTTGGAACACCGTCTTCTTCTATAAAACACTGCTTTTATGCATAACTGCTTCATCACTATTCTTTCTCGTATGAACAGCTGTCCCCTCGTGTGCCCAATTAGATGATTCCACATGACTTGGGGGATATAAATGATTAATTGAAAGCACAACTGATTAACTCTGAGGACCTAAATTTTATGTGTATAAAAAGGAGAATAAAAGAAAAGGTTCGTCTGAGGCCAGCCTGAAAACCTGGACAGAACAGTTAAAGGTATTGTGTACAAAGGAACAGCTTGTAATTTTTCAACTTCTGAATGTATTATTCAGTCTTCAGGGAATAAACAATGAGAAAAGTTCGAGTTGAATGCATTGGAAATTGTTTCATACTTGATTCCAAAAGGGATTAAAAGGACGTGACAAAGAATGGAGCAATTTTATCAAGGTAGAGGAGACACGGGGGAAGAAAGGTCATAGGATGTAGCTGAATACACAGGGACTGCCATAAATCATGTTAGCAATCAACACACCCGGTATTCTATGCCCACCAGCAGTGGCCTGCGTTGACAGAAAGGTACAAATCCCTCATCCAACATTAGGTTCTGCAATCCTATGCTAGAAAAAATCCTGTTCCTTTCTAAACCCATCCCAGGGTCAGAATCTGACCCTGATAAATAGCCCCTATTTTATTCTATGTATGACACACTTGGGATGGGAAGACAGCAGCTTCCACAGTGCAGAGCCCCTCACATGGGCTCCTGCCAAACACCTTGAACACAGAAGATATTCTGTCTTCACTTCCCTCCCTCCTGCAGCACCCATCTTCTTGGTGACCTCCAGTATCTCACCTTGGAAAGACAATAAGATGTTTTTGGAGAAGAATGCCCCCAAGTTTTACCAGAGCACATAGCTGCACAAATTAAAGGCTATAATTTCTTGCCTACCTTGCAACAAGGTGTGACTTTGTGACTAAGTCCTAGCCAGTACGATGAGAACAGAAGCAGCACGTGAAACATCTAAGCTGTTTTCACAAAAGGAAAGAGTTGCCACTTTGCTGCCAAGAATGTGGACATAGTGGTGAGTGTTCTGAACCATGCAGGTGAGGGCAGAGCGACAAACTAAAAGAAGTTGGGCTTCTGTTAACGTCTCGGATCTGGGATGGCCACCATCTCAGCCTAAAATATGAGAGGGAAATAATGTTATTGTGTATGAGGCATTGTTATTTTAGATCTCTGACACAGCAGTCAAATCGATAGCCTGATTTGTACACTCCTTCACAAAGGGTCCTGCCCACCAGACATATTTTTCCATTCCTGTTTTACAACTTCTTCCAAAACCCCATTCTTCATATTCAACTCTGTATACATGAAAACTTCCCATATTTCCCCAAGCCATGCATTTCCTTGGATGGCCCTGTCTGTATGCGCTATTCCCTCAAGCATAAATATCTCCACCTGTCAAACCTCATTCACCATCCAAGACTCATCTGAAATGTAGCATTGTTAACCTTTTTTGGAATGATCTGTTCTATCTCTCTATGCCACATATGCTCTGTATGGCCCTCTAAACCTACTGTCAGCTGATGGCAATGGCTTATACCTTTAATCCCACCATTTTGGGACTCTGAGGCAGAAGGATTGCTTGAACACTTCTGTGTTCAACTAACTAAGGATAGGAGTTCAAGATCAGCCTCTGCAACATGGCAAGACCCTGTCTCTACAAAAAATTAAAAATTAGCCAGATTTGACAGTGCATGCCTGTCGTTTGAACTACTTGGAGACTGAGGCAATAGAATCACTTGAGGCTAGGAGTCTGCAGCTTCAGTGAGCTATGATCCTGCCACTGCGCTCCAGCCTGGACAATAAAGTAAGATCCTGATTCTAAAAAAAATTAAAAATTTAATAAAAAATAAAAATAAATCCACTCTCTCCCCTTCTCCACCCTACTTGGGAGGCTGCTATCTGTAGACTGTAGAGATCAGAGTCCCTTGTTCTCTAGCTTCCAGTTGCATTTGGCCAATGGAAGTCAGAGGTGGAAAGTGGGGGGAGAGGTGTGAAGGTATTTGTTTTCCCAGCCTCCGACTTCGGCAGACCTGCAGGCCTCTACAGAAGGCCACAGCCCCTCGGGGCAGCCCTTCCCGTGGCGATAGGTCTTACCCCCTAGGCAGTCACTGCCTGTTGTTGCTGATCTCTGGGTGCACCAGCATATCCTGTGGTTTTCGTAATCCTACTCATTCATTTGAAAATGTTGCTATCTTTGAATTCTCTTCAAATCTTCTGGAGCATGCCGTCTGTTTTCTCCTGGGATCTGAACCATACTACCTCTCATTAGACTGTCACTACTATAATAACCTCAAGGGCAAGGACCAAGACTGAGACATTTTCCGTTTCAATGCCTCACTCAGTACCTAGATCAGAATTTTTGCCCAATAAATTTTCAGAGTAAAACCCATTTCTGTCCATTTGAGATTTTTTTCCTTCCTTCCTTCCTTCCCTCCCTCTCTCCTTCCTTCCTTCCTTCCTTTTTTCTTCCTTCCCTCTTTTGTCTCCATCTTTCTTTTTTTTTTTTTCCTTCTTTTTATTTATTTATTTTTTGAGACAGTCTCACTCTGTTCCCTGGGTTAGAGTGCCATGACATCAGGCTGGATAACAGTAACATTGGATTCCTGCGTTCAAGCAATCCCCCTGCCTCAGCCTCCCAAGTAGCTGGGGCTACAGGTACCTCCACAATGCCCAGCTAATTTTTTTTTTTTATTTTCAGTAGAGATAGGGTTGCACTCTTGCTCAGGCTAGTCTCGAACTCCTGAACCAAAATTCTTAGATAATTTCCCAAAGAAGAGGACTGTTGACTTTTGACATAATGTTTAATTTGCATACATCTACATTGTGAACTTAAACTCTCACTTTAATTTCAAATGAATATAAAATGTTTTCTGCTTTCTTACTTATTCAGTCATGTAACATCTTAATTTCACTCCAAATATTCACTCCATTCATTTCTTCCGGCTGTTTTCATTTGCTTATCTGATATCTTAGCTTATATCAATATCATTCAGTCATTTCTATCTTCATTCAAATTTTTAACCAAAAGTACTCGACCAAGGACCAAGGACTGAGATAAGTGGGGTACCACTGAAGACTTTCTTCTGGCTGACACTAATCTATGAATCAACACTCTTTCTCTACTTCTGTTCCATTGCTTTAATACTATTGTAAATAGGTTGTTTTCTTGATTTCATTTTTCAGTTTTGGATTGGTCAGGGCTAGTATGTAGAACTATGATTGATTCTGTTTATTGATCTTATATCTAACAACTTTGCTAAACTTCCTTACTCGTTCTAACAATTGTATGTGTGTTCCTTAGAATTTTCTGTATACAAGATCATGCCATCTGCTAAGGCAGTCTCTTCCTTTACAATCTGAATGACTTGAACCATCTTTTTGAATATACCAAGTAACTGGCTTTGTTTCCAAAATGGACCAGAGTGAAAGAGTTGGAACATAGTTTGCTACAAAATATTCATTTGATATTTTTCTGGAGGGGAAAACATCTCACAATGTTTTCAGAAATACCCTTCCATTCAGTTACACTCTTACTAAAGGAAAGCAGGGAACGCTCAAGAATATAATTGTCTAATAAATCACCAATGACTTTTTATATGGAATTTTAAAAGCCAGGCCAGATAATAAAGCTCCCATTATGCACAGAATAGTGGAAAGAGCAGGTTTAATGTGTGAATCCCATTTCTACCACCTTGTAGCCTTGTAACTTTGGGTCAAATAAGAGAAATAGTACCTATCTCCCATGACTGCCATGAGAATAAAATAAAGATCATTTATATAAAGATTCTAAGACCCCGTGCACACCTGGATTGCAGTCTCCTACTTTTGTCTCCATTTATAAAACTAAATTATTCTTACTGAATTTGCATTCTCATACTCACAGTAGGTGAACTGCCAATAAGAAAAGATGCTTCATTTACCTTTCAAGAAAGCCCAATTTATTCCTAACCCCCAACTCCACATTAAACGCAAACCCTAAGAATAATCCATTCTCTAAGAAGGGAAATAAACTAGGACAATGTGGAATCATTAAGCAATCGCAAAATGTACAGGGAGAAAAGTGCTATAGAGAACATCCAGGCCTTAACACATGTAACCTGAATAAGTCCTGGAGCTCCACACGGCCCACTTCTGAACTCAGTTATATTTAAAGAAGTACAGTCTTGATGCCAAAAGGAATTTTTTCAAAATCTGCTCTTAATGGAGTAATCTAAATTTTCCAAAGGAGAATCACTTCTTAGTTTATAGAACCATGCCTCCAGATCTACTTCTCTTTCCTCTCCAATTCTCTCACATCCTTCACCTTTCTAAAATCTTCCAGTCACCAAACCTTAAAACACCACTCCATGCAGGCCCACGAATGGCCTTTCCATTCCCACTCTCTTTATTAGATGGATCAACCTGACTTCCCTGACTATGTCCTGCACCTTTATACCTTCCCCCCTTTCTTCCCCTGCATTCTCCAGATTCTGCAGTTCAAAAGATCCAGAAACCCAGCTGAGGAAGGTGAGAACACTCCACTCGCACATTAATACATCTTGTCCCATTCCCTCCGTGTGAGGCTCTCTTACACTGTCTTCCACCTATCTTGTCTCTTCCTGTATGTCCTTAAATAAAAAGTTATCTGAAAAAGTCACAAGTTAAGTTCCACCTTTAAATTTGTTTATTGATTTATCCAAAAATATTTACTGAGCATTTACTATTATCTTTCAAACACTCATAGTCCAAGCCCTTGGAAGAAAGTTTCATAACACATATAATTATAATCTAAGCTCTTCTATTTACCCTTTTTTTTCCCTTCCAGCTTCTTCTATGAGTATCTGAAGGCACCAATAATTGATTATCAGTTAAATAATTGGGAAGAGGAATTTTCTCTCTCCTGTGCCTTGCTAGAATTCTTCAAAAGAAGATGCATGATTTAATTGGAACTAAAACATGTTGGAAATTATTTACTTTACCTGTTACCTGATGCAGATTATAAACACCTAAGGACTATCTTTCGCTTAACTTGCTTTTAATTCTCTACCAAAGCTGCCATTCACTTTCCCTATTTAAGTACTATGTTGATATGAGGATTAATTTTGTGTCAATGTGACTGAGCCCCGGGGTGCCCAGATATTTGGCCAAACTTTATTTTGGGTGTGTCTGTGAGTGTTTTCAGATAAGATTAACATTGGAAACAGTAAAGCAAATTGTATTCCCTAATATAGGTGACCTCCATCCAATCAGTTGATGGCTTGAATAGAACAAAAAGACTGGTACTCCTGAGAATAAGAGGGAACTCAGCCTGTCTGACTGCTGACATGGAACATTAGGTTTTTCTTGATTTAGGTTTTGGGACTTGAGTCTCAAGCCTGCTGGCTTTCAGAGTGGGACCTACACCATCAGTTCTTCTAGATCTCTAGCTTGCTGGCTGTAGATCTTGGGACTTCACAGCCTCCATAATTATGTAAGTCAATTTCATATTTTATATGTATCTTCTACTGATTCTGTTTCTATGGCAGACCTTGGCTAATACAGTCAATAGATATAGGCCTTTGTTTATTCTGGTCCATCAGAAGCTCTATAAGAAAATTTTAAAGGACGAACAATTAGCTCTCTGTCCTTGGAAAAGTGTTACCAATAAGTTGTATATTTCGCGTGCTGGCCGGGATCCTCCCTAGGCGCTATTTCCAAACTTCACTATCTCTGGAGCCTGTGGCTGGGGGAAAGAACTGTGAGGAAGGCGCATCCCACGGGCCTTCCGGCTATACAAGGAGGGAGCGGTGGCTGGAGCTGCCAGAGGATTGAAATTTGTCAGGACTATTGTGGCCCTCACCATGATTTATGGATTCATATTCATTCTCATCTCTCCATCCCCAAAGCAGGATGTAAGAAGGTGGCAAGAAAAGAAGCATTGTTTTTAGGCATCAGCATATGGAAATCGATGAACCAGTTCCTTCCTCTGAAGTCAGTTCATAGCCAGTTCCCCACCAGATGATGCTTACATTGCAGATCTCTTGCAAGTGGCTGATAACAGAGGCTCCCATCCAGAAGGAGAGTAAAAGGACAGAAATTAGCAAGTAACCTGGCGGATTAGAGCTGTGCCAAGAGACAAAGTTGAAGATCGCACATCATAACCCTGCTGAGGTGAGCTGCGACCCCAAGGATACAAACA
>CAUYPK010120431.1:0-39014 GCA_963574355.1 Loris lydekkerianus
AAGAAAATGCCATGAAGGCTACATTGAACAGTTTGATGAGAATATTTCAGATTGTATATGAAACCCGCACATTGTACCCCTTGATTGCACTAATGTACACAGCTATGATTTAACAATAAAAATAAATAAATTAAAAAAAAAAAAAACCAGAAAGAAAGATCCGTCAGTAACATTTACCACTGTCAAGTAGACAAGCAGAACCACCAGGCTGCACAGATAGCCTGTCCACAGCATCATTTTGAGAGTAAACTCATGGTGGGGACAAAAGCAGGAACAAGTATATGCTTTTCCACTGCCCACTGCATGCTGAGCAGTGCCCATTATATACAAAGATTCAACATTAGCCTCTGAGAAAAGAATCCTGTCCTTGGGTCATAGGAAGAGTTGGCCACTCATCCAGTGAAATCAGGGTGTGTGGCTGTATGACAGGGCAGAGACCTGACCTCTAGCTCTGATCTTCCACCTCAGCACCCACTAATACTGGTCACTCTCAAAGCTGCAAATGTTGGCATGGTTGTAGAGAGAAGGGAATACTTTTACACTATTGGTGGGATTGCAAACTAATACAGCCTTTATGGAAAGAAGTATGGAGAATGCTCAAAGAGCTAAATGTAGACATTCCATTTGATTCTGCAATTCCATTACTAGGGATCTACCCAGAAGAAAATAAATCATTTTATCAGAAGAACATTTGCATTAGAATGTTTATTGCAGCTCAATTCACAACTGCCAAGACTTAGAAACAACCCAGTGCCCATGAATGATATGTATATCATGGGATACTATTCAGCTATAAAAACAGATGGTGACTTCACATCTTTTGTATTTACCTGTATGGAGCCAAAACACATTCTTCTTTGTAAAGTGTCACAAGAATGGAAATGCAAGTATCCAATGCACTCAATACTAATATAAATCTAATAACAACTACATGCCCATCGGAGAGAATAATACAAGTAGATTCAAGTGAGGAGGGGAGAGAATGGAGAAAGGAGAGGAGGGGGGATTGGTAAACTCTCACCTGATGGACACACTGAGAGGGTCTACAGCACACACCAGAATGAAGGGCTCAGGTGCCTCAACTACAACTTGAACTTTACCTTAGAAACACAAACAAATATAACCTAATCATTTGTACCTTCATATTAATCTGAATTCAAAAAGAATAACAAAATGAAGAAAAGAAAAAAGACTGATCACTCAACCACTGGCATATATCCATGGAGCTCTGCTAAAGACTGAGTATTTTTCTAGGAGCCAAATAAAGTAAGATTATTAATAGACTAAGACTTGAGAGATTAAGAAAAAAAAAAAAAAAACAACAACAACATGAAGGCCAGGCATGGTGGCTCACGCCTGTAATCCTAGCACTCCGGGAGGCCAAGGTGGTTGGATTGCCTGAGCTCACAGGTTCAAGATCAGCCTGAACAAGAGTGAGACCCCCACCTCTAAAAATAGCAGGTGTTGTGGTGGGCGCCTGTAGTCCCAGCTACTAGGGAGGCTGAAGCAAGGGAAACGCTTGAGCTCAAGAGTTTGAGGTTGCTGCGAGCTATGATGCCACAGCACTCTACTGAGGGCAACAAAGTGAGACTGTGTCTCAAAAAAAATAAATAAACAAGTATTTTTTAAAAACATAATAATTTCAATAAATGCAAAAAAATCTATAAAAGTCAACACTCACTTATGTTTGAAAAAATCTTTAACACTCACCTTATCTTATGTAATGAAAAAAAAAAAGTATGAAACCAGGATTACAAGGAAAATTTCTCAATCTAAGAAAGGGCATGTTTAAAAAAACATCAAAAAATAAATTTCCTAATAAGCTTTAACAACATTGTCATCAAAGTCAAGAATGAGATAAGAATTCTGTGCCATTGACATTATGCTAATAGCCCCAGCCACGCTAATGAAATCATAAATAAGAGTATAAGAATTAGAAAGGAAGAGAAAATTACCCTTATTTCCAGACAAAATTATCTGCACAGAATATCCAAGAGAATATACAAAAATATTTAGAACTACTAGGAAAGCATAAGAACATTGCAAGGTATCATCAATATGTAAACATACAGAAACGTGGTATATAGTATTTGTCTTAATTCTGGCTGATATAACAAATCACCATAGACCAGGTGGCTTAAAAACAACAGAAATTTATTTCTCACAGTTGTCAAGGCTGGAAGTCAAAGACCAGGGTGCCAGCATAGTCGAGTTCTGGTGAGAGCCCTTTTCCTGGTTGCCAACTTCTCACTGTGTCCTCATATGGCAGATAGGGGCAAGAGAGCTTTCTGGGGTTTCTTTCCTAATTGCTCTTCTCATGATTAAGTCATGAAGGCTCCATTCTCATGACTTAATCACCCTCCAAAGGCCCCATCTCCTAATGCTATCAAACTAGGGGGTAGGATTGCAAAATGGGAATTTGGGGTTTAAACATTCAGTCTATAATAGAATTTCTACATGGCAATAGATAGATTTTAAACACATACATATTAGCAGAAAAATAGATACATAATGATAAATGTAAAATGAAAAAAAAAATCTAGAACCTAATCAATCTAATGCTTATATGAAGAGAATTATTGGAGGATATTTAAAAAGACCTAAATAAGAGTAGAGACAAGGGTATATGTGAAACTTAGTAAATGTAGAATGTAAATGTCTTAACACAATAACTATGAAAATACCAGGAAGGCTATGTTAACCAGTGTGATGAAAATGTGTCAAACGGTCTATAAAACCAGTGTATGGTGCCCCATGATTGCATTAATGTACACAGCTATGATTGAATAAAAAAAAAAAAAAAAGTAGAGAAAATACCATGTTCATTGATTATAAAATGAAATACACATTTTAGTTCTACCCAAATTAATTTACAACTACACTTTGTTCAACTACAGGTGTGCTCCTGCCTGGCAGTCTTTGGCTGGAGGACATTGACAGAGATATCAGTATGTATCTTACATATATTATAAACAGTAGATAGACTAATAAATCAAATGAAACTGAAACAGTCCAGAAATACACCACAATTAGAAAGAAACTTGATATCGGCAGAGGTGATATTAGTATACATCAGTAAAAAAGGGTAAAATCTTCAGTAATTGCTAATAGGACAGAGGCTCTTCCATATTGAAAAATATATAATTAAATTCTAACCTTATGTCATTGTACAAAGATAAATTTTTAAATGATTAATAATCTTAAAGTAAGATGCGAAGCTCAAAATCTTATAGAAAAATATAGGGGATTCTGAAAGACATTTTTGTCAGATACAAAAAAACATAGGGGGCTGGGCATGATGGCTCATATCTGTAATGCTTGCATGCTGGGAGGCTAAGTGGAAGAATCCCTTGAGCTCAGGAATTCAGGACCAACCTAAGCAAGAGTGAGAATCCATCTCTACTAAAAATAGAAAAATTAGGCAGGCGTAGTAGCTGTAATCCCAGTTACTCGGGAGGCTGAGGCAGGAGGATCACTTGCGCCCAGGAATTTGAGGTTGCTGTGAGCTAGGCTGACACCATGGCACTCCAGCCCGGGCTAGACAGAGTGAAAGTCTGTCTCAAAAACCAAAACCAAAGACAAAAACAAAACAGGGGAAGATCTTTATGATTTGAGATAGTATTATTTCCTAAACTAGGCATAAAACATGAAATGTACAGTTAGCTGCATTCAGATTTATAACTCTACACTGTAAAAGACCCCACAGTACAAAGAGAAGCCACAGGTTAGCAGGTGATATTTGAAGGTGTGAACCAATAAGGAAGGGGCATTCACTGCACATTACAGAATGCCAGCAAAGTCATTAGAAAAAAAAACAACCCAGGCAAAGAAACAAAATTGGTTTCCAAAGTAGGTGTGCTAAACTTGTAATTAAAACCATTTAAACTTGTACGTATCTATTTTGGGTCCCTACCTATACTCCCATACCAGAGGTAAGAGAAATCAACATACCAGCCAGAAGGTTTGGGAAAACCACTGCTTTAGACTCCTCCTCTACAATGTCTCCTGTGTCCTCCCATCTGTCCTCACTGCCCTGTCCATGCAGGTCTTATCGCTTCTTTTCTAGACTATTGCAATATCCTCCTACCTGGGCTTTCCAGGCCTGAGTCTCCCTCTCTGGTCCCTCCTTTGGTGTGCTAGTAAATGGAGCTTCCTAGAGCACAGCTCTGGTTCCAAGAATAAAGCCTTGACCCCTCAGCCTGGCATTCAACACTCCCACAATCTGGCCTACCCCAGATTTTCACTCTATAGATTCATTTTTACATCATTTTAAACTCTATAGATTCATCCAGCACTCAAGTTATCTCTAACTGCATTCTCTTTCCCCTGCACATTTTCATTCATACCATTTCCCACACCTTAAAAGAATTTTCCCTAAACTTCACCTTTTGAAATATTACACATCCTTCAAAGAACACACAAATACCACTTTGCCCACAAGACTTAACGGTTCACCTTGTGTGTCCTCCAAATATATCTTTCTGTGTGGCATTTAAGGCTTCACGGAAATATGTTTGTGTTGTTTGCCATTCCATTCTCAGCACCTAGCATATGTGAGACACTCGGAAAAGTGTGGAAGAAGCTTGGCTATCATCAGTGTTTATGCTGTGTGTATATAATGATTGAATGAATAATTTCCTTCACCACCTTCTCAGCAGATTTTTCCTTGGAAAGCAGAAGCCCTAGAATCACTACCCCCAATTTCCTGCCAACTCACTTACAAAGTTACCTGCATCAGTGCACATCATGTGCCCTCCCCAACCTTCCCCAAATTCATCTTCTTGGCTCTGAATCCCATCCTTTCATCCCTGACAACAGCCTCACTTCATCACTTTCTTTCTTTTTCTTCTAAATTGTTAACTTCTCTTTTTCTGCTGATTCCTCATGTCAGGGAAGACCAACTACAAATATTTACATGAACTATTCCCAAGCCAAAATGGTTGTACTGATAGGCCCTCAAGAGTAGAATCCCTGAAGATGACACTCATGCTTAGGGAAGTACAGGCAATAAATCATACACACTGGCCAGACATGACAGAATTATACTCACCCGTCAATGGCACAAAGATGCCACCACAATGACCCTCCTCCCTCTCAGCCTCACTTTCCCTTGAGATGTTCCTGATCTATGAACAACTATGAATTCCGCCTGGCACCTGACCAAGGCAGCAGTGCACAGCTGAGGAGGCCAGAGGACCTGTATAAAGCATTAGCCACTTGGATCTCTCCTTGTCTGGCATCTATCTTCTAAGAGCCCATGATCTTCTTTCACTTGCTAAGCATGTCAACATCTCTTCCACCTTTGAAAATCTGTACATGCCATCTCTTCTGCCTGAAGCAGTTTTCCTTTGTTCTCCCTCTCTCTACACCTGTCTTGGTCATGACTGACTGCTCCTTCAACACCCAGCACAGATATCACCATTTGCACATGCAATGTCTTTCATAGAATTTCTCATGGTTTATAATCCCCATTGGATTTTTTATTATTGTCTACTCTCCCTACTGCATTATAAACTCAGTGAGAGCAAGGATTATGTCATTACCATTTTATTCATAGCACCTAGCACATGCAAGGCACACAGGAATGTAGGGAATGAATATAAATGAATGAACTATATTAAAAACTAGTTCATTGTTGTAAAGGCTTTAGGGGAGGAAGCTTAACAGACCAAAGGATCTTATTTAAACTACACAATCCTAAACCCCCTTCCCTAAATACACGACATCATCTCCAGGCCCCAGTGAGAACCACAGCTCTAGGTGTATTATTCCTATAACTTGCAATATTCCTCAGATCTTTAGATGGAGCTACCTGTCAGCTCACAGGTAGCTCTTTCAGCCAATCTCAGATGGTCACTGGGCCTCACAGGTAGGTGACTACTTGTCTCATTAAAATTGTTTTCATCTTTAACATTCTTGTCCCCTACCACAAGGACCTTCATTATTCAACATACTGAGGCATTCTATTTGAAGGGGAGCTCTAATACTGAAAATGGGAAGGCAAAGTTACTTTCTAACAAGCCATTTAAGATTAAATTCTGCCGTCTGAGAGGTTTAGGGATAGAGTCTGGCGGAGGGTTCACAAGAAGGAGAGGAGGCCCTTCCAAGGACTAAGGGAAGGCTTTATTTTAAAGAAGCAGAATGGAGGAGTCAGCCCCCCTCAGACAGTTTCAAGGGACTTTCATTAGTGTCCTTTGAATGTGAGAGGGGGTCTCGAGAGGTGAGGGGAGTCATCTTTTTCCTGTAGAGTGAATGATGCTGTGCCCAAGACCTATTTTAGAATTGCTGCCTTCCGCAAAAGATGTTAATCTTGCACCAGGGCCTATCTCTAGTGCCCGCCAGGATCAAGATAGGAAAGAGGATGTTTACTGGTCTTGAAGCATTCCAGAAAGGTGTGGAGGGAGTTTTGGGGACCACACCATTTGGTCTCTGACCTGCTTTCTCTCTCTAGTTGTCCTCCCAGGATGGCTATACTCTTGTCAGGGTTGTGAGGATTTACAGGAGTGCAGGGAGGGGTCTCCTTTGGTCATGCAATTTGGTTTCTTGCCTGCTTTCTGTCACTACCTGTCTCCCAAATGGCTATCTTGTCAGGGTCATGAGGATCTCTTCCCCACACCATCAGTAGATGGCAGAACATCAGTAGCACTGTTAACCTAAAATCTGGGCCCCTGACAGAATTTTTTGGGAAAAAAGTCCTTTCACAACCATCCCACATATTACCTATCACCAGTCTCCCATAACTACTTATCCATAATCTTTAGTCTTATTAAACAAGAAAGGAGGGATGATGGAGGAGAAGTGGAGCAGAGGGATAAATTAAAAAGGGTTTAGAGCAGAGTTGGTCCATTGTATTTCTGTCTTTGAACTCCAAATTCCTCCAGCACCTCTTCTTGGGAAGAGAATGTTTGGGAAAACATTCCAGGCTGAAATTAACAAATCTAAATGCTATATCAAGTGCTGTAAGGGTGTGAGACCCTCTCATTTCTACTAGTAAATATACAATCATGGAAAAATTCTCTATTTTAGGCACAAGATTCATTTCTGTAAGTAATTTTGAGAGGAACAAATGAAAAGGGAGGACAAATTTAACTCAAAAAAGTACAAAAATATTGAATGTCAAGTGTCATAGCCTTTAAATGTTTCTGGATGTTTATCTGAGGTCACATCTTCAAGGGTTTCAACCCAACTGAGTAACACATAGCAGCAGCATCAGGAGAGGAATGACTGCTAACAACTTCCCAATCCAAACTCAAGAGGCCCCTGAGTAGCAGTAGAAGTGAAAACTAAAGTCTCTCTACTCATTCATGGGGAGGCAGTGTCGGCTGGCAGCAAATATTCTCAGACACAGTTAGCATTTGCAGTGTTCTTCTTATAACTGTTAGCATGCCTGATCTTCCTAATCTCGCAAGATAGATAGTATTACCATTTTTCAGAGTAGAAAACAGTGGCTAAGAGACATGATAAAATTTGCTTAAATCATACAATACTAAATAATGATTTCAGTTTTAATCCTTTTGCCTCCAAAGACTTGTCTTTTTGCTCTATGTCACTCTTGGCAATCAACAGGCTCTTTGGGCTCCCAAATTCCTGAGAAAATACTTCTTCCTTTAATAAATCAGGTCTCTGATTTGGAGGGGCCAAAATTTTTTTACTTTTATTTTGATTTGAATTATCTTTTGATAGGCTTATGTGGGATTAAAATGTGGTATCTTTTAACCTTAACAAGTGCAAATAACTTTTTAATAGTTTCACAGTCTAATTTTCCAGAAGTCTTTTTAGTTACAATCTTCTTAAGAGCCTTACCTGTTCCTATATGTGTCAGTCCTAAATAAATTAGATCAGGAAATTGCTTTAGACCTTGATATAGCAATTTTCCTTCTTTGGACAAGCAACAACCCCCAAAGAGCCCAATTTTTAAAAATCCGTGTATATTTTTCTAATAAAGGAGTTGCCAAAAACAAAAACTCTAATTTTTCAAGTTGCTCTTAATGTAGCTGAAATCTAAAACAATGACATTTTATTGATCTCCCTGGCTAAAGGTGTTAATAAACAAAATCATATCGCCTCAATTCCAGCCCTCTCTTTCTCATCACACACAGATACACATACACACACCCTGACACAGAGCCCACGGCACTGCAATCAAGGAAAAATAAAGCACACCAAAGCTTATGTGGCAGACTCCTAATTAAAGACCAAAACTCCTTGGAGCTAAGGTGCTGCTCTCCCAATAGACTGCTATTCTCATATTTCTCTGTGAAAACAACAGCATGATTAATCTCACCACTCCTACTTAAATCACTTAGGTAGAAACAACAAAGCACCATGAGCAATTATTAAAAACACTTTATTATGTATAATTTGTACATGCTTCAATTTGTGTCGCGTAGGGTGATTTATTTTTCAGGTGTGATGTCATCTACCAAGATCCACTAGACCTAATTTTCATTCTGCCATGCCACATACAAAAATACAATTTGCAAACCAAAGCTCTCCTTCTTTACATCAAGGTACACAAGAGTTTGTCAGACAAATAAAATTAAAAGAAGAATACTTTGCACGTGTATCAACACCATACAAGGCATGATCCTTCACACAGTCACATCTAACGTGTTCTTTTATTTTTGAAACAGCAGGAAAAGAGCCCCCTTCCCCTTAGAGGGAAATGCAGACTTGGTTGCTGAAGCCAAATTCCAGGGGTGAACGTGTGGTCCTCTCAGGCTGGGGAGGAGGGAGGAGGAGGATTGGGGGTGTGTGGAGAAGAACCGAGGTCCCTTCATAAGCACTTGAGAAGGAAGGAATTGCAGGAGGTTCCTCGGGGACAGTCGCACAGCTTCCCGATCCTGGCGCCCTTGCGCACCGCGCACTGCTCCCCCGCGTCGCACTGCGAACAAGGCGACCGGTGGTCAGCGGGAAGGAACCAGCCCAGACTCCCAGCGCGCGAGTCTCCCCGGCAATCTCAAGATTGGACCCCATCACCGTCACCCGAGGCCTTAATCAGGCCTGAGACTCGAGGAGCTTTGTGCTTATAATTACAGTGAGAGAACGTTTTTTAAAAAGAAATTGAAATTATTAGTCCCCCTCCTACTTTCTTTCAGCTTTAGGGGATGGAGGGAGGGAGCGTTTCCTACCTCCTTTTCCTTATTCAAAGGAAAAATATCAACTGCACCCTTTTTTCCTAAGAAATAAACAACAGACTTATACTTTCTCACAATGCCCACTACCTACTTCCCCACTTTCTCATCCCAAAGAGGAAGATTAAAGTGTGTGTGTGCGCGCGCCCGCTGTGTATTTTGCCTCGAACTTTCCAAGGAAGGTGACCAGCCCTGAATGAAGACAGTGACCAAAGAACTTAGATTAACAGGTCAGACAGGCTCCAGAGGGAAGCAGGAAGAAATTGGTGGAGCAAAAACTGAGTAGATTCAAGGGCTCATCCAACTCAAAGAATTCTTCCCGAGGGGAAACTAAAAGTTCATCTTCAGGAAATGCTCCTTCCCACGCGGATTCTGGAGCTAGTTCCTGGCCCAGCTGTTCAGTTCCCCAAAACGGGTGGTCTCCCTTTGGCCCTTAGAGACCAAGGGATAAGGGCTGGCAGTGGAAGCAAATGGGAGCCTTCAGATCCCTGCAAACCCATTCCCTGAGTTATTTAGCCACGTTCTAAGGAGAAGGTCGTGTCTCAGATTCAGGAGATACGTTTTCTCTTGTAAAAACGTGGGAAGGTTGTGACCTCAAAGCCTTACCATGGGGACTTGGCCGTACTTCTTCTCGTAGATCGGAATACGTTTACTCTTGAGCTTCTTCAAGACTTCCTGCAGCGCTTCGATCTGCAACACACCGCCCCGGAGCCCGAAGTTGCCGCCTTGGCTGCGAGCCCAGCCTAGGTGCTCACTTCCAGCCCTAGTTGTAGGATCCCCGACCCACACGCGCTCTGCCAAGGGAGGGACTGCGCGGGCCGCGGGGACGTGGGAGGGACGGAAACTTAGCGAGCGCTTTCCCAGGTGCTGACCGCAGGTCCGGGCCCCGCGGAGGCTCCTGTTGCTGAGGGGCCGGGGCGAGGGGTTCGCTCTCCAGACTGCCCGGAGCCCTGGCTCGAGACGACCTTCGGGTAGCAGCGAGTGCGCGGGCTCAGCTCCCCGCGCTCAGACCCTAGGAATGGGGGGTGGGGGTAGGGGGCGGCGTGCAAAGGAAGGGACCGCGCGGCAGCCCGAGAGGGTCCGGGGCGGGGGAATACCGACCAGCTCCTTCTCGTGGGAGGCATCCTCCACGGCGGAGTAGATGTCCAGGGCTCGCGGCTGCAGCTCGGCGTCCTCCTGGGCGCGGGTACCCAGCAGAGGCAGCAGCAGCAGCAGGGCGGCGCCCAGGAGGGGCAGCAGCCGCAGGCGGGGGCTCTCCATGGTGCTGAAACTCGTCGTCGCTGGGGCACTCCGCGCTCCCGCCTTTTATAGCGAGCCGAGCCCCCGTGCGCGAAAGAGGGAGGGGGCGAGGAAGGAAGGGGGTGAGGAGGAGGGCCTGGGTCAACCGTCTGTAGGCAGCGCTCCGCCGGCGCTTGACGTCAATGCCCGCCGGGCTCCCGGCGCCGGGGAACCAGGCTCTGCGCAAAGATGGGCTAAAGCGAAGAGAACAGGACCCTGCGCCCCCAAGTGCTGTCAGCCCCGAGGCAAGAGATGCTCCCTGAGGGGACTGAACCGAAGCCAGAGGGGCGAAAGGTGAGGGATGGGAAGCGGGAGGGGCCCAGGAAATGGAAAATGCCTTCGGGGCAAGGCACAGGCAGGAGCCTCGCTGCCCACCACCGAGCAGCGAGCAGCGGTGCAGTCCGCCCGCCCTGCCTCGCCGCTCACCCCAGCACAGCGTGGCACCAAGAAGGGAAAATTGCCTCCAGACGGTCACGTTTGTGGAGCACCTTAGCAGACACTGTGGCGTGGGGAGTCAAGTAAAGCACTTTAAAGGAGAAATCATGGCCTTCCCCACAAGGAGTTCTTTGATGGAACGAAAAGAAGAGAGAAAAACAGACCAGGCCTTGATTCCACAGCTTTGTGGGGAGCCTTCCAGTCCTGGCTCAGCCACTTACCAGTTACATGACTTGGAACAAAAGAAAGAAATTCTCCAAGCCTTAGCTTTTTTTTTTTTTTTTTTTTTTTTTTTTTTTTTTTTTTTGTAGGACTGGGATTTAAAAGATGTACCTCGCACAGTTAGCAGTACAATGAAATGAGAGATTAGGTATGTAAAATTCTTGGCCCTCAGCACAATAAACAGTAAGGCTCCCTGTTCCTCCCCTTCCAACTTTGAGGCTGCCCAGGTACTGTGCGCTGTAGCTCAGCTTTTACTCAGGGCAAATTCACCCACCCCCAGAGTCCTTCCTACCCACCACCTGCTCCTGACATCCAAAAAGCCAGTGTAGAAAAAAAGTAAAGGGGAGAAGAAATGAGATCAGATCAGAGTGGTGATCCAGGTCCTCAGTAGCATCTGAAAACACTGGTTCCGTTAACCAGTGTGGTGATGAAAATGTGTCAATGATCGCATTAATGTACACAGCTATGATTTAATTAAAAAAAAAAAAAGAAGAAGAAGAAGAAGAAGAAAACACTGGTTCCCTTTTTTTTTTGAGACAGTCTCACTTTGTCACTCTTGGCAGAGCACTGTGGCGTCATAGCTCACAGCAACCTCAGTCTCTTGGGCTCAAGTGATTCTCTTGCCTCAGCCTCCCAAGTAGCTGAAACTACAGGCGTACACCACAACGCCTGGCTCGGCTAATTTTAGAGACAGGGTCTCTCTCTTTCTCAGGCTGGTCTCGAACTCCTGAGCTCAGACAATCTACCTGCCTCGGCCTCCCAGAGTGCTGGGATTACAGGCGTGAGCTACTGCACCCACCCCTGGTTTTCATTTTTTTTTTAAAGCTTAGGGTCCTTACAGCCTGAATGCAAATGAAAGTTCCTATAGAAGTGACACTTTTAGTCTTGCACCTAGAGACCAGTCCCACCTGCTTGCTCCCCTGGCTTCTTTCACCACACCCTCTGTCCTTCCCCTGCTCCCAAGTCCTGGACAGGTACCCCAGCCTACTTAATATCTGCCTCTTAATTACCCCGTCTTCTCTTGCCTTTCTCTAATCCACAATTCTCCACCAGCCAGAGTAGTTCCCCCTAATTTACACTAATAGCTTATGAAGCACTTAATCGAAATTCCTCACCCAGCCTTGCAAAGTATTACATGATCTACACCCTGCCCCCCACCTCATGTTCCACCACTTTCCCCAGACACCTCCACTCCAGCCTCACTGACCTTCTTTTTGGTCCTCTAACAAATCAATTTCACTCCTACTTTAACACCTTTCCACGTCCCTTACCTGGAAAGGGTCTTCCTGCAAATACACAATGGTTCACTGCTTCTTGTCATTTAAATCTCAGTTCAAATGTCTATGCCTAATCAATCTAAAGTATCTACCATTTTATCCCCCCACAGATATATTGCTTAGTGGATGATATGGGTCATTAAAATAGTTCATAAATAATATGTATCTGGCTACCTCAATTATCAAGTATTTAATTGTTACTCAAGTGCACACTGAAGCAATTCAAGAAATAATGTCTCTTATGATGAATAACATACATATTAACAGCATCAAAATATTTTGCTTTGGGGTAAATCCAACTTGAAAATGTATCCAACACCTCCCCCAGATCTGCTTTTCACACATACCTTTTGATTCTGCACAAAAAAACTTTAGTGGCAGCACATTTTACTGTTTAAACCTCGCAGAGACATATTGGCTCTCACTGCACAAACCATTTCCAATGATCTTAAGAGTATTGTAAGCTTAAGAAGAAAAATAACTCAAAATAAGATTTTATCCTATCCTTATTCAAGAATGTGGGTATTCCCAATGCAACGCTTTTTCTCAAATTTTGTTCTACCCAGGCACAAATAATAGCTTCCCCTTTTTGCTACTCCTATGGGGAAAAAATCACCAAAGGTCAAATCCTGCTGATACTGGGTTGGTGTTATCTTCATGTAAGGAGGGTACCCCATTTAGTTGAAGAGATAGAGAAAGGATTCTCCGACCATCCTGTGAAACAAGCCAGGAGTATCTTCATCGTTTACATTATTGCAATGTTTTGTGGTTTTTTTTTTTTCATCTTGAACAGAACAACTTTTTAAATTGTCTTTAGGAAGCAAAGTATTGTAAAGCTTAAGACGTTTTCTTCCCAAGGGCAACATATATAATTTAAAACTAGAGAAGAGACAAAAACATGAGGTATTCTACAGTCTTTGCATTACGCTCTGCAGAATTTATATATTCTTGTTACTTTGTAATAACTTCATTAGGAAGGAAAGTTCACTATTTTTTTTGAGACAGAGTCTTACTATGTCACCCTCGGTAGAGTGCCGTGGCGTCACAGGTCACATCAACCTCAAACTCTTGGGCTTAAGTGATTCTCTTGCCTCAGTCTCCCAAGTAACTAGGACTACAGGCGCCCACCACAACACCCGGATATTTTTGTTGTTGTTGTTGTTGCAGTTGTCATTGTAGTTTAATTGGCCCAGGCCAGGCTCAAATCCGTCAGCCTCAGTGCATGAGGCTGGCGCTGTAACCACTGTGCTACAGGGGCTGAGCCAGAAAGCTCACTTTTGGTGCCCCTGAGCAAGTAAAGAAAAATTATAACTGAATTCGGTCACTACTTCTCATGACAGATTTAGAGAAAGGAGCCAGGTCAGCTCACAAAAAAGAAGCAATGACTAGGACGTATCTTTGGAGTGTACTGTGAACAAACCTCCCTTAGCTACCCCACCCCCCGAGACAGAGTAGGCCTCCAGTTCTGTTCTTTTAAATAGCTCAAGTAGAGAAATCTCATCAGCAGAAAGCCAAGGAACTAGTGCCAGTAGGATCTACTTATAACTTACTGCTATCTGAGAAAAAATGTAAAAGTCTGGAGAAACTTCTTCTCACTCAGGTCTAACTCTTGGAGTTCAGAACCTTTTACTATAAAAATAACTCATTAATTGATTTGTGACCTGGCAAGAGAACAGAGATTACCTTGTTGGGTTTTTTTTTTGGACTTAAAAACAAACAAAAAAAAAAAAAACTTTAAAATATAGGGGCTGGTCCATATTGCTCAAGGAAAACTCCAGAGCCCTAAGATGTTAAGTCACGAGGATATCATACATACCAAAATGATGTTTTTCCCAAGCTCCTGTAATTCTCCCTTCCTCCCTTCTTTAATTTTGAATAATTTCTTTTCCGGTTTAGCCCTGAATAACATTGGCCTTTTAGGCTGTCATATTTCTCAAATGCCTGCCTAGTTTGTTATCCATTGACCTTCTCTCCATTTCCCCGCCTCAGCCAAGTTTTGTTCAATGGTAAAACTTCTGCAGTCTCACTGGCTTCCTAAATATTTATATTTAAGACTGTTTCTCCATTCCTGCATGAGCTGCACGTTCCTCCTAGTTAAACACCACTCTGTTCTCTTTGGTACACATTCGTAATCACTTAAGTGACATCCTTTTCATTTCTACAGCTCTCCACCTTCCCTGCCTCCGGAAGACAGATTAATTCCCATTGATGTTTATCCTCTGCTTATTCCAAGCCATGGCCTTCCGAAGGGGCTGTTATTCACTGTGTTCTAACTAAACATCTTCATCGCTATCTGAAAGAAAATAATCTACAAGTAAAGGACACTTGGAGCTGGTGCTAAATCAGGAGGTGCTGGAGATGTGCTAGGAAACAATATGTACTTTACAGACCGCCTCTGAAGGAGCAAAGCAGGGAAATTAGACAATGCTTTCTGGTAAGTTTTTTAAGCTTTCAATTTCAAGACTCGGCTTTAAAAATCTGGATGCCCTATGTGTCCACAGCACAGCTTAGTATTACAGGGACTGCTGAGGCCAGATCTTTGGGTCTGACCATGTCCACAAATACCCATAAGCCAACAGCTCAATGAGGTGACAGTCCTAAGAAAGAAAAAGGAGCTGAGAGCAGAGATTAGAGACACTCTAATACTCCCCTCTAGAGAGGGAAAGTATCGAGAAAAAAAATGACGTCCTTTGAATGAGCAGCTAGGCCTTAGAGGATAGAGGATGGGTGGGATTTTAAGGAGAATAAACGTCCCAATCTGGGGCCTTTGGGGGGAAAGGGTACAGCAAATCCAGTCACAGAGGCAGGACATTTGGGGCAGCACTGAGCACTCCGGGTTGCTGGAGAGTAGGGTGTGTGGGAACGTGAGAGATGGGGAAATGTAATGAGAAATAAGACTGGAAAGGAACATGGGGCAGAAAAAATCCAGAGCAGCAAGACAGAGTTCCAATTTTGGACTTAATGAATGGGGATAGAAGCATAGATGAACCCAGAAGATTTCGTTTGTCAAATACTGATGGTTAAAAACAAGCTTTGGACCTAAAAAGTCTAGCCTAAGAAAAGTGTCCCCTGTCAGATATAGGGAGGTAGCACTGACAAGGAGACAGTTGCTCGAGGACAAGGAAACATTTCCCTGGATCCCAGTGCAACACGCCTTGCTGGGGTGGCATAGCCAACCTGCACTTTCTGTCCGCAGCTACCCCCTTCTTGTACTCTAACTTTTCTGGATCCAGACCTACAGGTTCAAGTTAATTTCTCAGCTTGGTATCTAAATTTCTCATAATATCGTCCTGGTTTAATTTCAATCTTATTGTCCTCCACTCCCAACCAGTCCTATCAGGCAGATATCTTTTATTTTGCATATGCACCATCCTTGTTCTTTAATTTTTCACTGAATTAGAGGAATAGACTAGGTTATGCTGTCGTAACAATCCAAAAATCTCAGTGGCTTTTAAAAAAAAACCCACAGATATATTTCTCTCTCATTTTATATGTGTCAAGTGTATGGTGGCTCGTGCTTAGCACTCTGGGGGGCTGAACCCAGCAGATCCCTTGAGCTCTGGAGTTCAAGACCAGCCTGACCAACAGCAAGACCCCATCTCTACTCAAAATAGAAAAACGAGCCAGGAGCGGTGGCAGGCACCTGTACTCCCAGCTACTTGGGAGGCTGAGGCAGGAGGATCCCTTGAGCCCTGGAATTTGAGGTTGCTGTGAGCTATGATGGTAGGGCTCTAGCTGGGGGCAACAGAGTGAGGTTCTGTGTCAAGAGAAAAAAAGAGTTGATGGAGTGTTCTGTTCATCACATCACTCAGGAACCCCATAGGACAGAATAGCCACCATCTTTAAAGTTGCTGATCGTGTTCCAAACGGAAAAAAACAACTCTAGATAGTCTTGAGTAAGTAATTAAAAGCCTCAGCCTCAAAGTGATACAAATATAGAAGAGCATTAACGATTACCACGGGCCTCTGTCTTTCTCCAGACTCTTCCCTACACCTTGAATGTCCTGTGCTTTGAACATCTAAAAAACTCATGCTTCAAGACACATTTCTGAAGCCTTCCACTTCTCCAACCCACCACCAGGTCTGCCTCGCCTTTGTTGCCACAGATCCGTATCTGCATATTTATTAACATGTCTAATAATGTCTATCTCACCTGCTAGACAAGGAGATCCGGGAGGACGGAGAATGGATCTAATCAACCTTGTATTCCCAGATGGTGCCTGATACACAGATGTGGAGGGGAAAGTTAAGTGCTATGAAATAAAAAATAACCTGCAGACACAAACTAGATGATCATTCAGTAAAGTATGTGATCTGTCTAGAACAGATTTACCAAGCAGATTAGAAACACTGTCAATTTACCATCTAGAAACACCATTATCATCTCCATATTAAGAAAATAAAAAATGTGTCAGAGAGCGGTGAATTGTTTAACAGCTAGTTGGTTTCATAAGCAGGATTTCTGGAGTCCGGAGTGCAGACTCAATAATTCCTCTAACAACCAAGTGCATTTCAGTTGCAAGACAGAAAATCTTTCCCAAATGCAACACTTGCTGTGTTACTAGGAAAAGGTGTTGGCTCCACACTCGTTTCACAGACTTCTGTGCTGCTTTCCTCTCCTGCTCTATGGTGCAATGGGGAAAGAAAACTGGAACAGGGTCACATCCTAAAGAATCCCAGGTGTAAACCTTGTCCCTGATCCCCAATCTCCAGAGTGTTTCCATGACTTAGATCATAAACTTGGAGTATTTCCTGTGCCAGGCAGTGGTTTGGTTTTGATGGCATCTAAGGTCACTTTTTAAACCACAATTTTTGGATTCTTCTATCCTTTTAAAACTCATCTATGCGAAGTCGATTTCTTTTGACATAAACTGTAACCTCAGGAGAAACAGAATACCATCTGGCATGATCCAAAGAGGCAGGGCCTGAGGGCAAAAGTATATTTTATAGGAAGAAAGATCATTAACTGGTCTCTCCTTTATTTTTTAGGGGATCTCTGGCCCTGACATTTATCTGCTGTGCGTCAGCAGGAGTATGATCTGGTTCTGGTTTTAACAATAGATCCATCACATTGGCTTGGCTTACCCGCTAAGTCAGGGTCTGCCCTCTCCTGCTCTGCAAGCTAGATGTATTGGCGTTCAGAGGCCCTCTGTACTTCCTATCAGGCTTCCTCTCTAAAGCCAGCCTGGTGAGGCCTGACAGGTGGATGGGCTAGCAATCATTCCTTAAGCTCCTCCAACATTTGCAAAAATCACATGGGGACTATGCTTGTTGCTCCAGGAAGGTAAGATTAGAGTGGGACTTTGAGGAGACTGAAGCCTGGAGAATAGCAGACTTGCCCAAAGTCATGTAATTCAAGCTTCCTCTTGTTGTTAATTGACTGCTACAAGACAGTTGTTTGAAAACCCAATTTAATTTTATGAACAGGATTGTAGACCAGGGGGATGCTTATATTTCTATACAGAAAAGCTTAGAGAGCTTAGGGAAGGCAATTCAAGCCATCAGGTGTGCCAGGGAACATGCCTTAAAGCTACATTGGCCATAGAGAGTTCACTGTTTGGGCAAGATTTAGGGAGGTGACAACAGAGACTATGAGGATAGCAAAAACTCTCAATTTCTCCTACTGTCCCATATTCCCTTAATGTTTCACCCTTCTAGGAAAGACAGCTCTCAATCGTGCTCTCCTCTCTTCAACAAGCTCTGGGGTCTCCATACCCACTCATCTGCGGATATGAGCTGGCCCTCTCTTCTCTGTATGTCATGGAAATCTGTGGCTACCACTCCCTCTGGCAATGTACCATTTATATGGCACACGGTTTACAAATACTTGGTGCCCCTCTTTGGAGGGGATTATACTTTGGGACTCTGTTGAACCCATATGCGACTACATGAGTGGCTTTGGCTGATCACACACACACACATACAAGTAAACATATGATGTGTCTTCCCCATGAGGGAGTTTTAAAAACCAAAACGTACTTTGCTCTCTTTCTCTTTTTCCAGAATGACTTGCAATGTTCCAGATAAAGGCAACTCTGTCAGCCTGGGTTCTGGACAGTTCTGGAAGGAAGAAAATGTTGAGTGTGACTACAACCAACCACCAGTGAACATATGAGCAAGAAATAAACTTTTGGGGCTATAACCCCTTGAGGTTTTGGAGTCATTTGTTACTACAGCATAATTTAGTCTAATGTGACCAATACAGTTAAACATCTGTGTGCCCATCAACCTTCTCACAGATAATATTAGTTATCCACTACTGCAGAACAGATTATTGCAACACTTAGTGGCTTTAGGCCTGTCTACAGTGGCGTATGCTATAATCCCAGCATTCTGGGAAGCTAAGGCAGGAGGATTACCTGAGCCCAGCAGTTCAAGGTTACAGTGAGCTATGATTGCACTCCAGCCTGGGTAATAGAGTGAGACTCTGTCTCACAAAAACAAACAAAAAAAACTTAGTGGCTTAAAACATGTTTAGTATCTCGTCATTGCTTGTGGGTCAGAAATCCAGGCATGGTTTGGCTGCATCCTCTGCTTCCGAGTGAGTCATGAGGCTACAATAAAAGTGTTAGCTTGGGGTCTCTCACAAGACTGCAGCCCACAAAGTGTGGATCACTCAGTGATCTCATCTCAAAGTTCAGCTGGGGCAGGATCCACTTCCACAGTAACTTGGTGGCTGTTGGTAGAATCCAGTTCTTCACAAGCTATTGAACTGAGGCCTAATTTGCCTGCTGACTCTTGACTGGAGGCCACCTCACTTCCTTCTCAGCTGGCCTCTCCATGGACGCCAGCATGTGAGAAGAGATTGGGAGAGGACACTAACAAAACAGAAGTCACAGTCTCTCCTAGCCTAGGCACAAATAGGACATCCCATCACCTTTGCATTTTCTATTCACTGCACCAGCTCGCTCTCACAAGCAAAGGATCACCCAAGGCTGTGGACAGCAGGAGGCCGGGATCCCTGGAAACCATATTGGAAACTACCCCAATGACTCTGTCAACAAAATAAAATAAAATCAACAAGAATCATGTAAGAAACTAAGCTTGAATGGTAAGAAAGAGAATTATGGAATTTTATAACTGGGGCTCTGAAGCCAGAGCAGTTTGAAGAAATGCTAGAACTAGAATTCAGCTCACTGCTATTTCCCCTAGACAAAGATAAATGAAGAATTAAATAGCAATATAAGACAAATTGCATTCAACTGAAACAGAGGCTAGACATCAATTGCTAATTGAATTGTCAAATAAATCATCTGGACAATGAGTGAATTACAAGTGCAGAGACAGCGAGCTCTTTAGGCTGGGCAATAAAAAAGAATAGATCAAATGAACGAAGCTTTGAAGGGTAGAATTGTTTGTTGGAGCAGGGAAGAAGGGAAAGGTGTTTTTGCCAAGGGACGGGCCAAGAAAAACTTATTTAGGGTCACCCCAGGGACCACACAGAAATGTCAATGTCACTGCTTTTATCTCTTCAATCTGAAATTGTCTGGTGACATTCTTCAAGACTGTATATCTCTATAGTCAAAAGTGAGGTCAAGTAGAGACTTAAATTTAGCCTCAGGGAGTGGTTCCCAGCCTGAGGTGAGAGTACCAAATGGATTGGAAATTTAGGGGTAAAAAACTACATCTACTTATACCCCCACTCCACTATTTGAGGTACCTCCTTGGAGAAGGGTAACCCAGCCATGCTGTCTGAAAATTTGCCCCAAGTGATCCTGATGTCATAGGACTGTCTAACCTCCTAGTTGAGGGCCGCTGCTAAGGGGATCTCTGCATCATCTAGGGAGGTGTTGTGGAGCACACTTTGCCCTACAAAGATCTCCAAGGCCAAGTATCCTCAGGATTCCAACACCCTTCCCTTGTAAAACATGAGCAGTTAATAGCCCAGCCAGCACAAGTGGGTAATCAACTGCCAGTTCAGCGGAGATTCCCATCATCCTCTCATTTAAATGGTATGAACACAGCCCAGGGGGCTTTCGAAGAGTGCCTGGCATGCAGAGAAAGCCCCCCCAACAGTAAGTCATCAAGTCTTCATGAAAGACTTATCTATACTCTCCTTGAGCAGAAGTCATGTTCCCAGTTCTGCAGGTGATAACGGATCTGGGGCTCCAGGCAAGTAGGAAGGAGACTGGATACAGATCCTGTCAACACCTCGTTTTTTGTTTTTGTTTTGTTTTTATTTACCTTGTCCCTCCATTGTATGTTATAAACTTCCTTTTCAAAGAGAAAACGAGAAAAGGGGGCAAAAGTGAAAGAGAAAACAAAACTTGAATTCTAAAAAAAACTTTAAATATTATACAAGATATTCTCTAATGATCAAGATCCTTCTTGTTCCTTGAAAGACCAAGTTTTTCCATCAGAAGCTGGAAAAAATGTCAGGTTGGGTCTTTAAATGTAAGCATAGACTTTCCAAATGCAAAATCAGACTGGCTGCTTTAGGATGAAGACCTTAAGCTTTGCACTGAGAGCTGCCTTGGTGCCCAGCGGGGATCTTCACCCGGAGTGGACAAGAGAGCTCCCCAAAGCCTTTTGGCTGATGGAAGAGCAGAAGTCTCAGCCCATGCAGACACCACCATGCCTGACTGAGGAAGAGGGACCCTGAGGAGTTGCAGCTGTGAATGTTTATGATGCTTTTGCCCACATGCAAATGTCATTTTCTGCCATTTGCTCTCTTGGCCAGGGTAGCCCTGGATGAAGACATCGCTGGTGGAGATGGCCTTGGCCCAGTGCCCTGTAGTGGGGGTGGAGTGGACGGTAGCTGTGGCTTCACCCTCAGCAGCTGTCAGACAGCCACAGAGGCCAACCTCTCCCAGAGCTCATTGGTGACATTTCTCCTCCTGGGGTGGAAAAGATTTCAAAGAAAGCTATCACATTTGGGGTTTTAATTGCTGATATTATTATGAGATTTACTTCTGAAGCAAGGGTGCACCTCCCTAAAAGAGCAAGTAGCTTCTAAGTGTCCTTACCCATTTCCTGGGACTCTTACAGTCTGCTGTATGATAGTCTGGATGTTCAGAGCATTTCAAGGTTGAAAATAATTCTGTTTCTCTCTCATCTACTCTCTTTACCCAGAATTCGGTCCAAACACACCTGAGTTCTGGAGACACGGACATAAAAGTCACAAAGACCCAGATACATGTAAGTCAAGAAGAGGTGCATGGGAGCTTCCCAGGAGGGGCTGGGAGCTGACTAAAAGGGCCAGTTTGCATACGAGCCTTCAGGAGCCCATTCCTCTGACCCAGATACGGGAGGCTGCAGTGCTGTTTATGGGGAAACCCTAAGCAGAAGCTCCCAACTTGGCAGCAGCTTCGAACCTCCTGGGGAGCTTCTTAAAAACTACCGATTTCTATTTCATGCTGTCTATGATCGATAAGACCCTCTGGTGCCTACACATGCAGCATCAGCTGGGCATTTGGGTCTAGCTAAGAGTTTCAAACTCAGACATCTCCGAGGGCCAGCAAGTAAGGTAAGGGCTAAAGAGGGCCAGATACAAGGCAACAGAGAGTGGTAGAACTTCTAGCTTCCCCAAAGGAGATGGCTATTTGGATTTTTATGTGAAATTTCCCAACTTAAAAAGGTGCCCACAATTCATTTAAAATGAGCCTCTTTGAAGATATACAAGGCAACAGGTTCCCACCTGAAGCATTCCCTATGCTTGGTCCCTAGGCGACCTAGTCTCTCTTTCTCTCCAGGATAAACTAGCAAGACAGAGGAAAGGAAGAGCTTGTCCACAGAACTTGATCGCATGACATGGTAAACATTGGCCCCCAGCAGTCTGGAGCTGCTGGTTTCCCTTTTAAACACTTCTTTAGCAGATGGTCAACAAGACTTTGGTTTCAGGAAGGGCACAGGAATATTCCCATGACCAAAGTCGGTGGCCCTGGCCCTAAGAAGCTTCACCAGGGCTTCTTAGGAATGTGCCACTGGGTCCATGACTTTAGAGGGAACCCAACAAAAATAAGGAGTGGAATAACTAAGCTGCCCTCCACCCCCAAAGATCATTGTGGGGCCTTTTGGTTAAAAAAAAAAAATCACAAATCGAGTGGCGCCTGTGGCTCAAAGGAGTAGGGCGCTGGCCCCATATGCCAGACGTGGCAGGTTCAAACCCAGCCCTGGCCAAAAACTGCAAAAAAAAAAATAATAATAATAATGATAATAATTACAAATCAGAGACAGTGGTGTGGGGAAAGAACACAGCACTGAAGCCACTTACCCACTATATGACACTGAGCAAACTAAACCATCGTGAGCCTCAGACTTCACATCCATAAAATGGGTAGAAGAAAATACCTTCCCCATGGACTTGCAATTATGGATATAATGAATACAGTGCCTGACACACAGTATACACTCCATAAATTCCCACACAAGCACTTTGTCCCTTGGTAATCTAATTAAAGCCTCTCAGAACCCTCACAGTTGGTGAGTCCTTCTAAATATCTAATGTAATTATTAATTCCCTTCTGTTTTTCTGCAATACCAGACCACTACACACTCAATCTGCACATTTGTGGGACAAAGGTAACGCATGACTCCTTCAGACAGAGCTCTTTCTTCCTGCTAGCGTCACACTGAGGTTCTCCTGATACCTGTTGTCTTCTGAATTCTGCCCACCTTTCCACACGCCTTAGGTATATCAGAGTATTACTATAGCTCACTGCTCAGCACCCCAACTCAGCAATCTGCACATAGTTGCCTGACATAATTACCCTTAGGGAAGGGATTGCATCCTCTATAGATACAGAAATGTCACCCAGGACACAAATGTCACCCAAGGTACATTCTCCCAGCCTTGGTATGCAGAGCCCCAACTTGCCTCCAGGACCCACTGCCACTTCCAAGAACACGTTTCCCATCTTGTGGGCTGTGCACTGAGCAAAGCAGCTACAGTCACAGCTCCCCATCTTCCACGTCTGTCTACCTTCCATTTAAAGCCACAAGATAAAAGTGACTGTTATCTCCAAACATCCTCCTAAGGCCCTGGGGAGAAAAGTTCATTCTCAGCCCTTTGCCCAAGCTTCCCCCAGTATTAGGACGGGGTATCAAGTTCGCTTAAGGGGATGGCATCTCACCAGTAAACTCTGGTTTATTAATATTTCTCTGCTCTGTATCTCACCCCGGAGCCATCTCTGATTCAGAGTCCTTGGTCCAGTGGGTACGACAACTGACGTAACTATTAATTTTAAACACAGAACTTTTATGGCCAAATGGATCTCCTTCAAAAAGGCAATCTGGGGGCAATACAAAGCCCAGAGGCGTGGGAGCCGCACGGCTTTCATTGGAAGGTCCACTGCAGTTTACCTAATCGACAAGCAGCTATTAAGCCCTGTGCACTCTCTACAAATACTTCTCTTCTCCCAAGCCGCGGCTGAGCTGCTGTAAGTGTGGTGAGGGGACAGCCAATAATCACAAGACAGCATGAGATGAGCTACAAAAAAGGCAAACACAGACTGCTCAAAATTAAGCCCAAAGCTGTGCTTCTAGCCCCCTTCAAGTCCTAGGCTCCAATCGAGAGGCCACAGTGGTCTTTTGGAGACAGTCACGGCTCCCCATCTTCCACATCTGTCTACCTTCCATTTAAAGCCACAAACATGCAGTGACTTTTATCTCCAAACCGAACCTTGTGGTTTCCTGGCTTAAACTCCTTTGGCACTCACCTTTGCTCTTAGAATGAATCCTTGTCTCCCCCCTATCCCCAATGGCCTGCCAGGCCAGGGCCACCTGGTCCCTGCTGACCGAGTCACCTTCATTCTCTCATATGTTGAGCATCTGCCAGGCTGTGGTCTCGGTTAATCTGACTTCCTGGCACTCCCCTCACTCCCGTCTACTCCTGGAAGATTTCTTCTCATGCCCCCTCTCGGTTTTTTGCTCCAAAGTCACTTGCCCTTTCTTATTCTTTATCACAGAACTCCATTTTCTTTAGGGCCCTCATCACTGTCTGACACTGATTTGTTTGCATAATTGTTATATGTTTCTCTTCCTCCTGAGGATGTAAACTCAGTGAGGCCGGGGGCCTGGTGGGACTAGGCCAGCATCTGGTGCAGGGACAGAGCATGCACAGAGTGCGGTTCTGAAAGAGGAAGTGAGTGCAAGGTCAGCACAGCAGGTGCAATGACCCCCTAGACCTCCCGGACACATCCACCAATATCTCCTTGGTAGCTGCATCCTGACTTCCCTCCCCTCCCCCCTCGAGCAGTGTCACACTTACTGGGGGAGCACCCCTAGGGTTCCACTGAGGGAGACACAAACCTGCCCAAAAGCTCCTCCTATGAGGTATAATTTGGGGCTTATTCTAAAATCTTAAACTCCCGGTCCTTCACCCAAGTTGTTTCCCAAGGAAGTGTGTTGGGCTGTGTCTCTGGCGCTCCTGCCCCAGCCCACAGCAGGTCAGCCTCGGGGACAACCCTACTGCTGCCACCCAGGACATCGGGTGTGCCCAGAGCTGCCAAGGGTGTAGTGAGTGGCTGTGAGATGCTGGATGACATCACACCTGAGCCAAGCACTGGACTGTCAGTGTCACACAGGAAATACTGATATGGCGCCTCAGAAAGAAATGGCTGATACCCTTGCCGAGGGATCAGACTGGGCTGAAATGGGTGTTGACAATGCCTGCTGATTGTAACTCAAGGACCGTTTCCCTGAACTAAGCCTGGGTCTCACTGTGCAAGAGCGTGCTCCTGCAGAGCTGCATTCTCTTGGGAAATTTTAGCTCTAAAGTAGACTGATTAGAGAAATTTAAAGGAAAAAACCTTTTACAATTGTACGTGAAGAGGTAGAGGAGATAATAGCAAGTTTTAGGATAACATAGAGCTTGTTATTGAACAGCAGCCCTGAAGGAAAGATATATTAGTGCTGTTAGGGATATTCAATTTACTGTGACACCAGAACCCCACTGTGTGTGCTGGTAACAGTAAGTTACTACTAATGGAGCCCTTACATGGAGCCAAGCACTTTACAGGCATTTCTCATTTAAACTGACACATAGGAATTCTCCCATTTTCTTTTTGTTGTTGCTTAATGTTATAGGCACTTAAGATTTTTTTTCTTTTTAGTTCAGAATATTACAGGGGTGCAAATGTTTCATTTACATGGATTGCGTTTGCATTGCTTGTGTGAAAGTTGTAAGTGTGCCCATCACCCAGCCAGTGTGCATTGCACCCATTAGGTGTGATTTTACTTGTCCCCTTATTCTCCTGGTTCCAGATGGGCTCAGCAGTCACACAGCTTATGTGTGGTAGGGCTGAGTACCTTACCACATGGCTCCTCCGTTCCTCCTGCAAGTGTTTCTGTGCTTTTGGAATGTGGTCAGCAAGGGAGACAGAGGCTGTAGCAGCTTGAAATTATCATCCATAGGCGCGGTGGCTAACACCTGCAATCGCAGCACTTTGGGAGGCTGGTGTGGACAGACCGCCTGAGCTCACAGCTTTGAGGCCAGCCTGAGCTAGAGCGAGACCCCATCTCTAAAAATAGCCGGGTACTGTGGCAGGCACCTGTAGTCCCAGCAATTTGGAGGCTGAGGCAAGAGAATCACTTGAGCCCAAGAGTTAGAGGTTGCTGCAAAGTATGAGGCCTTGGCACTCTACCGAGGGCGACATAATAAGACTCTGCCTCAAAAGAAAAAAAAAGAAATTCATCATCCACCACCAGGTTGACTTCCTTTCCCCCATCTAGGTGGCCTCATCACTAGCCACCTACGCAGATGTTTCTCAAGGCTGCCATTCAAAAATGGAACAAAGCCTCCTTCTCCAGTCCCCCCATCCAGTGCCTCCTGCCACACGAGACACCTGCTGCCTTGACCGTGAAGCATTAACAGTACTCAGCTCCACATAGCACATTTTTCCCCAAACCTGAAAACACTTAAAAGAAAAATTACTCCTTTTCAAAGCTCCATAGATACAGCCGAATCTAATGGACGTCTTGTGAATATAATCTAGCACAGGTGTCTTTCTTGACAGACTAAGAATAGTAATAATTAATGCCTACTATCTGCTGAATATCTACTATGCGTCAGATGTTTTACATAGATATTTCTCTTAATAGCTGTATCAGGACTAATGTACACCATAATAATATTATAACATGTAATCATTTAATGGATAATCCTAGTGTCTTAATAGTTATGAATATGGGCTCAGCGCCTGTAGCTCAGTGACTAGGGCACCAGCCACATACACCAGAGCTGGGTTCGAACCCAGCCCGGACCTGCCAAACAATAATGACAACTACAACCAAAAAATAGCCAGGCATTATGGTGGGGGCCTATAGTCCCAGCTACTTGGGAGGCTGAGGCAAGAGAATTACTTGAGCCCAAGAATTTGAGGTTGCTGTGAACTATGTCTACTGAGGGTGACACAGTGAGACTCTGTCTCAAAAAAAAAAAAAAAAAAAGAAGTTATGAATACAACAACAAAGTATATTATGTATACATTTTGAATCATTAGTGAAATCAATAGTCATTGTTTCAAACTTTTATACCAATTAAACAGTTTCGAAAAGGGCCATGCACTGTGAAGATTAATTTATTTATTTTTCCTGACAGTACTATGTTATGAGATCATTTTTGCATATGAGGAAACCAAGGCCCAGACAGGACAAATAACTTGCCCAAGGTCACACAGCTTGCAGGTACCAATGCAATGCTGGGGTTTGAACTCAAGTAGTGCAATTTCAGAGTCCACGCTTGAGACTTCTATTTTCTGCGGCTTCACATGGTTAAAGGCTGAACTCTTGAGAGAGCAAATGATAAGTGCATGACAATAATGCAATTGTTAATAAAAAAGAGAAAAAGAAAAAAAGATGAGTAGATTCAGGCAAGAGTCAATTCTGTGACAGAGTCAAAATCACATATAATTCATAGAAACAACTTTACACACTATGTTGAAATCAAAGTAAGTGATAAGTGTTTAATGTTACGTATTATAACAATTTCCATTTTTTTAATTTACTTTTATAAATTTCAAGTTAATGTGAGGGGTACAAAGAGCCAGGTTACAATGTTTGCATTTGTTAGGTAGAGTCCCTCACAGAGTTGTGCCTGCACCCCAGAGGTGCGCCATATACCCTAACGTTGTGTCCATCAACTGGGACCACAGCAATCCCCTCCCTGCCCCCTTTTTCTCCCTCCCCCAACTCACATCGAATTGAGTTTTGCTCTTAAGTGGGCGTGTAATAGATCATCTGCTGGCTTCGTATTAGTATTGAGCACATTGGATTCTTGCTTTTCCATTCTCGTGATACTTCACTAAGAAGAATGTGTTCCACCTCCATCCAGGTTAATACAAAAAGATGTGAAGTCTCCATCTGTTTTAGTGGCTGAGTAGTATTCCATCATATACATATACCACAGCTTGTTAATCCATTCCTGGGTTGATGGGCGTTTAGGTTGTTTCCACATCTTGGCAACTATAAACTGAGCTGCAATAAACAATCTAGTGCAAATTTCCTTATGATAAAATATTTTTTCTTCTGGGTAGATGCCTAGGAGCGGGATTTGGGGATCAAATGGGAAGTCTAATTTGAGCTCTTTGAGGATTTTCCATGCTTCTTTCCAAAGAGGCTGTATTAGTTTGCAGTCCCACCAACAGTGTAAAAATGTCCCTCTCTCTCCACATCCACGCCAGCGTCTGCAACTTCAGACTTTGTGATGGGGCCATTCTCACCGGGGTTAGGTGATTTGCATTCCAATGTCCACTTTTAAGATGAAGCAAATACTTAGAAAATGCTTGCAGCAGTTAGAAACACTCCTAAAGGTAATTTGTTGTGACCATTTATAGAACACCTGGAGTGGTTTGTAACATATTCACTGGTATTGAATGGGGAGATTAACTAAAACCCCATGCAGATGAATCTTGGGGCATGTACCTAAATAGTGTAGTGCATCTCTGTGTGTGTGTGCCTGTGCAAATGCAGCAGCCTGCATGCTTTGTGAATAACCAATCGCACATGGGTAGAACATGCAAAGTGTCCACTGCACACAGTTACCCGGGTGGTGGAGCCAGGGTGGGAGGCAGATCTGATCCAAAGCCCGTGCACTGTCTGTGTATATACTTACCACCATGCCTTTCTGAAAAGATGGCTGAGAAGGGATTTCAACTGTGCTTTCCTAAAAAAACCCTGAATTAATGTTTAAAACTATTATCCAGAGGAGACAACTGACCTAATACTCATAAAGTGTAATTTATCTGCTATCCTTTGATCAATTAATTTCATCCCCAGGGTTTCTCATGAATCACACTGGTTATCATGAAAAGGGTTACGTATTAAATTGATTGCTTTTAGTGCAAAATTCTGTGAAGTTTGCTATAAGCTTGGATTTGTGTTTTGCAGTATTTCTTTTTAGTTTACTGTAGACTAATTCCTTTTTTTCTCTCTTTTTCTAAGTGGTTTATTTTTAACTAAAATATATAGCAACAGAAACCAAGGAGTTTTGCAGGAAACATATCTGTGGACATTGTTATTAGTTTATTATCTATTGTTAGTCACAGAGTCACAGTGACTGACAGGGTAATTGTGAATAAGACACTGTCTACAGAATAGACCAGGGAAAGTGGGGGAGGAAGAAAATAGACCTTATTATAATTGGGTCACATAGACAAACTAGAATGCCTATAAGCCTTGTTCTTCCCTTAAAATGATTAATTACAAAGCACAATTTGCTTTTCTTTGCCTTAAATCATACCTTTGAGGCAAGTTTCTATACCCTCCCTTTTGCCTCCACTGGGTAGCTCATCCTGAGGGGGATTATTTCCAAAATGTCACAGCACACATGGAAAAGAAAAATGACTGTAAGGTTAAAAATTCAGGCTGCTCCTTATCAGAACTGATCTGCCTGGAGAGAGGGATCTGGCTGTGCTAACCCCTCCAACCCAAAGAACTAGGGGGCCTGTGTGTCTCTCTCAAAGTACTTCAGAGATCAGGGTTTAAGGTTAGAATTAGGGACACAGATGAGTCAAAGCAATGTCCTAAATTTCCATCAGCTGGGGCTGCTTCCCCTCTTCCTCTGCAATCACCCTGATGCTTGCCTGCTGCCCAAGGAGCCATGAAGGCAGCACGTGCCCAACACTCTTAGCCCTTCACCCAAATCACATAGTGACTCTATGAAACGCCAGCTGCTATTCACATCTTCTCCCAGATGAGGAAAAGGAAGCTCAGGTTGGGTCTAATAAACCAGCAAACTGGCTTCCAGGCCCACTAGCAAGGACCCACTTCTCCAGCATTACTGCAAGTCTCTTGGCATTAGGTAGAAGAACAAGAGCAGGAGGCCAAGGTGTTGGGGAGTGGGGAATCCCAGAGCAGGACAGACGGCCGAGGAAAAGGCTCATGGTCTGCGCCACATGTCCCACCCTCAAGGCTTCAGGAAGCAACACATGAGCCCCCAGAGCTGCCTTCCAGGCTGCCATCTGTCCTCAGAGATCTGAAGAAGAAATGGGACCAAACCTGAATTGCCACATTTCTTTTTTAGTCTGCTGAAAGCTGTGACCCTTAAGGAGGATAGTGGAGTCTGTCCCTGGGGATAAACTTGGTGAGACAACAGAGACGGCCCTCTCTCGTGTTGAACTTGGCCCCATCAAACCAGGACTTCTGCTATCAAAGTGACGTCCTCTTCTCTGCTCTCCCTCCGCCCCCCTCTTCCACCTTCTCTGCAATTCTTCCCTAGTTTGACACTTTGAAATACCCCACCACATGTTCAAAACTTAGTCATGCCATCCAGTAATTCCTTGAGCTCCTTGATATACAGACCATTAAATAGTTCTTGGCTCAGGAATAAGAATTACTCTGTCAGCCTGAAAAAGAAATACTGTTTCAACACTTCCTGCCCCTACAAATCATCACGCTTCAGTCTATAACAAATGTCTATGATTAAATGGCGGTAGAATAAATAAAAATTTTTTTAATTAATTTTTTTTTTTTTTTGCAGTTTTTTTTTTTCTTTTTTTTTGGCCAGGGCTGGGTTTGAACCCACCACCTCTGGCATATGGGGCTGGTGCCCTACCCCTTTGAGCCACAGGGACCTCCAAAATTTTTTGTAATAAACCCTAATTGTTAGAGCAATAAAATATGTTCGTGTTGACACTATTTCTGTAAATCTCTTTTTCTCCTGTTCATGTTCACATGTATCACATTTAGCTAAATGCTCAATGTGGATTTATTTATGGAGTGAGGAGACTTTTAAAGTTTCCCCTACCAAAGCCCTCCTAAATGACTATGATCTCTTAGGGACAATGTGTATCTCCGGGAAATTTTTCCATTAGGCACAGAGCGTCCCCACCCTCAAATTTATGAAGTCTGTCTCTAAACATGACTCTGCAGGGGGAAGAAGGTAATGCTTCTTAAGGTAATGCTTTGGCAGTGAACAGGCCTGGGTTTGTTCCCAAACCAGCAATTCTACACTCCCCTATGTGCACAAAGAGCCATGTACATAGATGGAATTTGCAGTATTGTTTTTAATAAAAAACATAGCAAACAACTAAATGTCCCCAAGGAAAGGAATGGATATGACAGAATATTATATAAGAGTTAAAAGAAGTGACCTAGATAAAGACAATAGCTCACATTTATCAAGTGCTTACAGAGGAATAACGACAAATTTCTGTTCCATAGCTAATGATTTCAAGTTCACTCCCACGCTCCAATGTTGGTGATGCTTACTTGAAAACACAAGAGGGATTCAGTGGAAATCAACATCACCAATGGATATGAATATTCATTTGTCTATGACTGGATGGCTGGGGCATCTTTAATAAGAAAAACAAAAAATACCTGTTATTGAGTACTTCCTGTTCTGAGTGATTTACATGGTTTTAACTCAATCCTCCCAACAACCTAATACACCTAATAGACCATTATAATAGTCCTCCTAATACACCTTTAGAACCTACACTTTATAGATAAAGAAATTAAAGCACAGAGAGGATAGAAAATTTGCCCAAAGTCACACAACTAGCAATTTTAGGGCTGGTAATTCATCCCAGACAGACTGGTTCTCAATTCAGGGTGATCTTAAGCACTTTGCTATTTCTCTGTACGAATCAACATGGATAGATGTGAAAATAAGATGTGAGTGGAAAAAATAGGATGCAGAATTTTATATAAGACATCATTTGTGCAAACTTAAGAACATATGTATGTTATAATAATATACCAAGTATTGGCTACGAATATATCAGCGCATTATGTTAAAGTGTAGGTAGACCACAAGAAGCTACATCCAACTCCTGAGAGTGGCTCATTGTAGAAAGAGGGGAAGAGAGACAATAAAAGAGACGTGACTGTCTCTCAACATTTTATCTCTTAAGAAGAAAAGCTAGAAAACAACTATAAAGATCCAACACAGTTCATTCTTATCGATAGATAAGTGTTCGTTCTATTATTCCTTGGATTTTTCTGCATTTTTAAAATTTCTCAAAGATTTTTAAATTTCTCAAAATTAAAAAAATGTATAGAAAAAAAGACAAAGAAAAAAATGCCACAATTTCCAGCTGAGCCGTTTACTTGCTAGGATCTTGAGTGTGCTACTGATATTCTCTGAGTCTCAGAGTCTTAACCAATGAAAGAGAGATGCTACGATTACGAATATCTGCAACTTCTAGGGCTATTGCAAAAACTAAACGGGTCATGTGTGTAAAGTGCTTTGCTTCGGAGCCAGGGAGATGGTAGCTACTATTTTTGAGACCAAGTCAGCCCAGATTTATCTATGGTAACATAATAAGGGAAAAGTGGGTGAAAGAATTGAGAACTTCTGTTTTAAGGGATTGCTTTCTTACAATTTTGCAAGATGATAGGTACTTTTAAAAGAAGAGGAAAGGGCCTAGGGCAGTTGTTCAACACTTTGGGATATCAAGATGGGAGGATCACCTGAGGCCAACAGTTGAGACCAGCCTGGCCAACATAGTGAGACTCCATCTCGACAAAAGAATGTTTTAAACTAGCAGGGTGGGGTGGCATGCACCTATAGTCCTAGCTACCCCAGCAGGTAAAGCAGAAGTATTGCTTGAGTCCAGCAGTTAGAGGAGACACTGGACTATGATCAGGCCACTGCACCCCAGCCTGGGTGACAGAACAAGAGCCTGACTCCAAAAGAAAAAAAAGAAGAGGAAGTGTGACATAAGTGCTGATATGGCTTTCTCAGAAGCCGATCTCTCTTTATCAGAAAAAAAGAAAGTCAACCCCCCAAAAAAATCTAAAAGAGAGAAGCTAGCCTCAAATTGACCAGTCATTCCACAAATACTTACATGATCCTCGAGTGATCATTTATTGTCCCTTTGGCCACCCAGCATTTAATTCCCCTTCCTGTGTTTGGGAAATCCACTACTGCAAAAATCTTGTGGAAGGTAGGGCCCCAATACCTTCCACAGAAGCCACAAAGTCCAGGTTACTCTAGACTCGTGCTGATAATGCTGGGCATGCAGTCTCAGTGACACGGGAGGCTGAGGTGAGAGGGTCCTTTGCACGCAGGAGTTTGAAGTTGTAGTGCACTATGACTGTGCCTGTGACTAGCCACTGCACCCCAGCATGAGTGAGTGAGATTCCATATCTAAAAGGAAAAAATTATTTTTAATTGTTTTTTTTTGAAAAGGCCAAAGTTGATGAACAAGCAAATTAACTGCCTACTGAATAAAACCTGACGTTATCTAAAAGAAATTTTTTAAAAATCCAAATAGGCACCGAAGTATCATTCACAATGCCTAGCATCCACTCAGAAAATTATTACACGTGAAAAACAAGATAGAAAAATGCTTTGTGCAATAAAAACAAGCTGACAGATGATGGAATTAGAGCTTTAAAGCAATTATTACAAATATGGTTTAAGGAAAAATATTACCATAAGAAGAAAGAAATAAAAACTATTTTAAGGGCAGCGCCTGTGGCTCAGTGAGTAGGGCGCCGGCCCCATATGCCAAGGGTGGTGGGTTCAAACCCAGCCCCGGCCAAACTGCAACTAAAAAATAGCCGGGCGTCGTGGCGGGCACCTATAGTCCCAGCTACTAGGGAGGCTGAGGCAAGAGAATCACTTAAGCCCAGAGGCTGGAGGTTGCTGTGAGCTGTGTGATGCCACGGCACTCTACCAAAGGGCCATAAAGTGAGACTCTGTCTCTATTAAAAAAAAAAAAAAAAAAAACTATTTTAAAAGAATGATATTAAACTTCCAAAGCTGAAAATATATATATGATATCTGAAATGAAAAATTCACTGGATAAGTTTAACAAAATGCTAGGACACTGCCAATAAAAAGATCAATGAACTTAAAGACAGGACAGAAAGTGCAGGAAGCACACACACACACACATACACACACACACACACAAAAGACTAACAAAAACATTCTCAGTGACCTGAGGAACCATATCGTGTGGTCTAACACACACAAAATTTGAGTTTCGGGAAAAAACGGGAATGCAAAAAATATTTAAAGAAAAAATAGCCAAGAAGTTTCCAAAATTCATCAAAATTATAAATCCACAGATCCAAGAAACTCAAACTTTAAGCATCACAAGCAAAAAGAAAACCACATCAATGATTAAAAAAAATTCCCCAAAACAACCCATGAAAAATGCACGTTATACACAAGAGAAAAGGTGAGAATTACCACTGATGTGAAAAACAATGCAAGCCAGAAGATAAAGGGGTGTTATCCAGAAAGTAGAGGGAGAAAATTGTCAATGCAGAATCCCATGTGCATGCACATATCCCTAAAATTGCAGGTGAATAAAACCTGGAACTTAAATGAATGGAAGTCTGAAGAATATATAAATAAGAAAGAATCCCCTGCTCTGGTGGAAGATTTCCTGGAAGGGAAGGAACAGTGGGGTTACTACCTTCCTAAAACACCATTCTTACAAGAGATCAGTGAGTGACAATAGATAGCTCTTTGGAAAATGTAGAAAATTCGCTCCTGGGGGAAACTGACGTGAAGATGCAGATCCTGTATTTCTTTGTTGTACATGTTTTAGAATTCAACTTTGCAGACTATAAGCCTTTACCATGCACAATATCCTGAGACCATGTTGCAACTTCAGTGGGTATATAAAATCAATAACCTGGGGGTTGAGGGGTGTTTTTTGTTTTTAGTTTCCACAATATTCTTAAGTAATCTGTCTATGTTTCCCCTATAATTTATATTTTCAAAGCCCAGGATCTAGAAATATGCTTTATTTTTAAGCCCATAAATTAAAAGAAAGCTTAAATCACGTTTACTTTTAAGAATTTACTTTTTAGCTGCGCATTTTCACAGCCTGACAAGATTAGAAGCGAAAAGAATCACAGAGGCTAAAACAAACAAATTAGACTTTCTTATAATAAAAGTGATGGAAAGTTCATTTTAAAAACTACAGAAAATTCTTACAAGCAAAAAGGAGTACACTGATATGCCACTGCTTACATTCCTATGTACAAATATCTTGTCCCAAGATTTTTCTGTAACTAAATATATATATATATAATTTTTATAGGAAAATAGCATTATTCTATATATATCCAGCTCCATAAACAACTGCATTCTACCTATCGCACAGCAAATGAATTTAAATATACTTCTGCACGGTTTTAAACAGTTACATATATTTTCTTTATTATTCTATGAATGCACATATTTAATCAATCGTTATTTCCCCCTCCCAAAAAAGGTGAAATAAACACATTTTCAAAAGAACGAAAGCTTCAAAAACTCGTTGCCAGCAGATCTACACAGCAAAAGAAATGTTCAAGGAAATCCTCTGGCTGAAGTAAAATTATTCCAGATGGAAACTCAGAATTACACAAAGGAATGAAGAGCATCAGACGGTAAATATGTGGGTGAATATAAAATACTTCTTTGTTGTTATTTTATGTCTTTTTATAAGATAATTTATAATTTAAAGCAAAAAAGTACTGGGGGTTCATAACACATGTAAAAAGTAACAACGATAGCACAAAAGATGGCAGAGAAAATGAAAGCAAACTGTTGTAAGGTTCTTATGTTGTTCATGAAATGGTATGTTATTTGCAGGGAAGTGTAATAAGGTGTATGTTGTAAGCCCTACAGCAACCACTAAATAATTAAATCGAAAATACAAAATAAGACAATACATAGCAATGACTAGTTTTTTGAGAAAGAGTTACTGCAGACACAGCCTGATTTCCTATATTTTTACCTGCCACTATTCTAGAAATAAAGCTATCCTCTAATAATTTGACTCTGATCTAATTCCTTGGTCCTGCACTTCTCAAAATACAGAGGCAACAAAACCTATCCGAGAAAATATCTAAACAAAGTGGCCAGAAAAATTGCAGAGGGGTCCAGAGAGAGTTGAACCTATGACATCCAAGTTATCCTCGTCATAAGCCCATGAACTAACCAGAGAAGCTGGGGTCCGGAAGCCTTGACACTAGTCACCTTTGTTTCCACTTAAACAATGCTACCACCAGTAAAGAAATATTTTGAGATCCACTTTTTAATACAGTTTAATATGTCAGAAACCAAAGGAAACATGCTGGCATTTTTAATATCAAAGGACTAATTTTTCTAAGGCTCAGTTCCCTTTTGCAACCATGTGTCCATAGAGACAAAAACACTTGGCTTGAGTGAGCCCTTCAGAAGACATCCACTTGGACGTGCCAAACACAGATCAGAACTCCAGAGACGGAAATCAAACAGACTTTCTGAATAATCTCATCCTGGCACTGGATCTAGGCACAGCTCTGAGTTCCTAAAAATCCTCTTGCTCAGCAAAGCACAGCCCATTGCTGCATACCTCTAGCAGCTAAAATTTTTTTTTTTAATTGACTCTTTTTTTTTGTTATTGTTAAATCATAGCTGTGTACATTAGTGCAATTGCCTGTACCCATTCTAAGATGCACCATAGATGTGGCCCCACTCATTACCCTCCCTCCACCAAAATAAAAAAATTTTTAATGGTCCTTGAATATCAGAATATGTAGACCCAGGCTAGACTTCCTCAGTGACTTTGGGCAGGCCACTGGACCCCCTCAAACCTGGTCATTACTATGTTAACAACAGTTAACACATAGAGATTAATTGTCCCCTGCATGGGCTCAGGGGGGTTATACATAATACACATATATGGTAAATAGTACCTTATAGACATGTAGTAGAATATTAATAATATATATTCACTTAATACTGACAACAGATAAGGAAACTGTGGCAGAGAGTTTGAGTAATTTGCCCCCAGATTACAACACTGCAAGGATAGAGCCAGGAATTCAAACCCCAGCTTCTCTCCACCTCTCCCCTGCAGCCCCCAAGGCCTCTGGTGGGGGAACTACTGGAGACCAAAACAACATAAAGTCAACTTCTGGCAACAATTTCCACGGAACAATAGATAAAAACTGGGACAGACTAGTAACCTGACTTTCTGCTCATGCTCCTATAGTCACATCGCTGCCCCCACAGCCTCCCCTTGACCTTCCCAATGTCCATCTGTGAGCACCTCCCCCGAGGATGGTGGACAGAGCTCCCCTGCAGTCACTCTGGAGAGGCCAGCCTGTGTGCCAGTCTTTCCTGAGTGCTGACGTGTCCACCTAAATTGGCTCTCCTACCCCTAGGAATGCATTCGTTTGGTCTTTCCACAAATACTTACCAAGCACCTGAGCCTCCATTGTTGGCTACCTCCTTACATTGACCACCTCCATAAGTTGACCTAATTTTCATAGACCAGACACGCGCCACATGTGTGTATCAGCACAGTAGGTCCAGTTCCTTAGGCTGACCACCTCCATAGGTTGACCAGTCTGTAAGTTGACCACCCCAGTCTCTTGCATGGTCGACTGACAGAGATTCCAGTGTATGTGCCAAGCCAGGCACTGTGCCAGTGAGTGGGAATACAACGGTGAGCAAGTAGGTGGACACAGCACAGTTCAGAAGCACAAAGGTAAGGAACCAAATTATGTGCCCATCAGTCGCTAAGTGGGTAAGGAAAATGTGGTATATTATGTACCATGGAGTACTTACTACCTGTCTCAAGAGATGAAATAATGTTTTCTGCAGCAACATGGATGGAGCTGGAGACCACCATCCTAAGCGAAGTAAGTCAAGGACAGAAAAATAAATCCCACTATTCTCACTTTTATTTTGAGACAGAGTTTTACTTTGCTGCCCTGGGTAGAGTGCTGTGACATTGTAGCTCACAGCAACCAGAGACTCTTGGGCTCAAGAGATCCCCTTGCCTCAGCCTCCTGAGTAGCTGGGACTATAGGCACCTACCACAACACTATTTTTAGAGACAAGGTCTTGCTCAGGCTGGTCTCAAACTCCTGAGCTCAAGCAATCTACCGGCCTCAGCCTAGAGTGCCAGGATTATCAGCCTGAGCCACCGTGCCTGGCCTCGTATATTCTCATTTATAAGCAGGAACTAAAATATGGCTGCACAAGGTCACACAGAGTGATATAATAGGCACGGGAGACTCAAAAGAGAGGAGGATGGGCGAGGGGTGAAAAGCTCCCTGTGGGGTACAAGGCATACTATTTGGGTGATGGGTACACCTAAACCCAGACTTTATTACTATAGCAAACATACGTATTTATATTCAACTTATACCCCCTAAATCTACTGAAATTAAAATTTTCAGAAAAAGAAACAAACAAAAACCAGGTAGAGACCTGTGCTTGCAGAACATAGAAGCAAATAAAGGAGATGTAAACTCATAATGATTAACTGCTTGAAGAGAGGGATTAGAGAAATCTAACACAAGAGCTAACATGTGAGCAGAATTTTGAGGGAAAAGCAGGAGTTTGTCACTCACAAGGGGAATGCAGTTCCAGGCAAGGGCAGAGCACATGCAAAGGCTTGAATGAGGGGAACACGGCTCAGCACCCCATAGCACAGTGGTTATAGCAACAGGCACATGCACCAAGGCTGGTGGGTTTGAACCCAGCCCAGGCCTGCTAAACAACAATGACAACTGCAACAAAAACAAAAACAGTTGGGCATTGTGGCGGGCGCCCTGTACTTGGGAGGCTGAGACAAGAAAATCGCTTAAGCCCAAGAGTTTAAGGTTGACGTGATGTCACATCACTCTACTGAGGGCGACTCTTAGTGAGACTCTGTCTCAAAAAAAAGGGGGGGGGCTTGGTGTGTGACACACCTTTTGGGGGCAAGACACGATTGTAAGTGGGCCTTTACCTAACAAATGCAATCAGTGTAACCTGGTTTCTAGTACTCTCAATGAATCTTCATCAATAAATTAAAAAAAAAAAAAAAAGAAAGAAAGAAAAAGAAAAGAAAAGAAAGAGGGGAACAGATCTGAGGGTTCCAGAAATGTTGGGATGTGGGCAAAAGATGACAGAACCGGCAATGAGGCCACAGAGATAAGGCAGGCTGACAGCCAAATAAGCAGGGCTGTGTGTTCCTTGCTTCTTCACAGGCCGATGGAGTGGCAGAAAATAGCACAGAAGGGATAAGCCAAGAGCAACAAAGAGACCAGGAACAGGTCGGTGGCAGATGTAAACGAGAATTCCAGAACCATTAAACCTTTGTTGGAGACATAACCTGCAAATATCTTCGCTCATCATCTGTAATCATCAGAGAAATGCAAATCAAAACTATTTTGAAATATCATCTAACTCCAGTAAGATTAGCCTATATCACAAATGTCATTGGAATTTTCATTGAGATTGCATTGAATCTGTAGATCACTTTGGGTAGTATAGAGATTGTAAAAATATTCTTCA